>LNAC01000835.1:282323-360322 GCA_002007465.1 Ailurus styani | reverse complement strand
CCGTACAGCAGCGGGCGTGCGCCAAGTTCAGGTGGGAGAGGCTTGGGGAGGCCCGACGGCCGCGTGGACGCGGCTCCGGGCGCCCAGGGGGCTGGTTGGGACACGAGTGGGGCAGTGGGGCGCTGCCTGGTCTCTGGTCATGTGGCCGGGTGCCCCGCCGCCGTCCCAAGCTCCGCGCGAGTGTCCGGGGAAATGTCAGAGGAGCGGGCTGAGCCCCTGCGCGGGCCCGGGAATCGGACGAGCCCGTGGGAGAGTGACCCCAGTTGCCCACAGGCACTTTCCCCGCGCAGGTCCGGGCTGCCGCGCCAGCTCCTGGCCCCGGGAGTCCTGCGCGCCGCGCCGGCCGGCCCTCCCATATGGCCGGCACCCGGCCGGGCCTGGCGAGACGAGCGGACAGGCGGACTCGCCGGCCGGTCGGGGGCCGGGATTGGGGGACCGAGTGGCCTGTGGCGGTGGGGCTACTGTCGGTCACCGCCGCCGTGGCCTCCGGGCGAGGGGGGCGCGGGCCGAGGGCATGGTGCCCAGCAGGCAGCGCTCCAGGGCGCTACCGAGGGGTCTGAGCGGGTCCCCCATGCCTTCCTTTTCCACGCACCTTCCCACACCCGCGCGGGCACCCACGCCAGCTCCACGCACGAGTGTGTCGGGGACACCCTCTGGCAGAGCCACACTGCTGCCGCGCACCACGCCCCGCACACGCACAATCACACGACATGAACTCACACCCCTTCGCGCACACCCGCACTGTTCACACGTCTTGTACTCCTACTACCCCCGCAGAGTCCCCTCGTTCTTTCCGCTGAACATGAGGAGCAGAACGGTGGCCAGGCGGGTGGCAGAGGACAGAGAAGAGGTCACCCCCATCCACCACCATGGCAGTCTGTCGGGTTCCCTCTTTCCTCCCGACTGTGGTATTCCCAAAGGACCACCCCCAACCCCCTCCAGGACACAGAGGGGATGTTTTCTCGCCCAGTCCCCGGGGAGCTGACAAAAATCCCCAAATGCTTTAGTCCCTCAAATCACCTTTCCCCCAAGGACTAGGTGGCTCCTGGGAGCCCCCGCCGTCCTACAGGTGGGAGGACGCCTTGCCTCTGCGACTTTGGGGCCTGTGGATGGCTCAGGGAGCAGAGACTCTTATTTTGAAGGGCGGCCCCCACCCGCCACCCCCGTGATTTGCACGCTGACCCAATGGCAAGCCCTTGGCCGGCGCTGGGCTTGTTATCAATTACATGTTGTTCCTGCAGCCGCTGTGTCCCCGGGAGGATAAACAGCAGGCCTGGCCGGGCTGGCGGAGGGGGGGAGGGGGGCGGAGTCAGGCTGTGGGCCGGGGACGGTGCCCGGAACAGTGTGTCCCCTCCCCCTGCACGCAGGCTGTGCTTCTGGCCCTGCCATGTGCTGCTGTGTTTTAGCGCCCCAGCCTGCTTCCTCCAGCCCTGGTGGGCCCTTTTTCCAGGGTAGCCCCAGAGTCCCTTCTCTGCTCTCAGTGCTTGAGTGTCCATCCCAGGCTGCTCAGTCCTGCATTAAAGCTCTTCTGCCTGACCCTGGCTGTTCTATTGCTGGTGGAATCCCCACACCCCTACTGCCTGCCTGATTTCCTGAAGAACCTCTCACTCACTCAGCAAATTCTGCCAGGTCCTGTTCTAGACTCTGGGATAGTGGTGGACTGGATAGTCAGAACAGCTTATATTTTGGTGGGGAGGTAGACAGAAAATAAAGTACACAAACATATAACCAAGATAGTTTCTCCCTGGTAGCAACTGCTGGAAGAATATATGTGGGATGGTTTGACAGGGTGGTCAGGAGAGCCACCCTCCCTCCCCACCAGGCAGTGATTTCAGAGCTGAGATCTAAATAAGGCACTCCCACTGGGAGCACTGGGGGAAGAGGAACCCACAGAGAGGACACAGTCAGTGTGGAGTGGAGCAGGTGAAGGTGAGGTCTGGGAGAAATGGGCAAGGCCTAGGTACTGGGCTGCTGGGAGAGACAGGGTCACATTTCCTGGAGAAGTTAATTGAAATTTTCTCCTACCCTACCCTACTATACTTATTTCCCCCTGTCCTTCTGTTTCTATCATTTCATCTGTGACTATCTCAGTTATCAACTATAATACTATCATCACACCTAAAAATATTAACAGTAATTCCTTACTATCATGTAATATTCAGTTGGTGATCATATTTCAGGGGAGAGTTTTAAGTGGGCAAGAACATGCCTCTTCCCACCAGTTAGGTCCTGTTCCTAGGTTTCAGGAAGGTTGGAGCCCCCCTGATTCCTTAGGCTCACAGCAGAGGGACAGAAAGACCATGTGTTCACCTGTTGGAGGTTAATCCTAATGGCTGGTACTGACCAATGCCTGCATGTGGCAGCCCCTGTTGTAAGTAAGTGTTGCTGGTACTGACCAACTCCTGAGTGTGGCAGCCCCTGTTGTAAGTGTTCAGCTTGTATTAGCTCATTGCACGCTTGCAGCAACCTGGGAACTAGGCACCACTGGCAGCATCCCCACCCAGCAGACCAAGACACAGACACAGAGAGGTTGTGCCACCTGCCTGAGTCTGCCCAGCTAAGTTGCAGAAGCAGGAGCAGAGACTCCTGCTCAGAGGGTGGGTTAAAGGGGTGGTGGCGGGGCCTAGGGTCCACTGTGAGCCCGCTGCCGTTCACATTATGTGGCACTTTCATTCCTTCTCAGCACCTAATTTGGTGACTAGTGTGTATTTTGAAACTCTCAGTTTTAAATCCTCAGATGAGTATTTAAAATCAAAGAGCCAAGTGTCCTCCTGGTGAAACCGCCCTGGAGCGCACACTTGCCAAGGGCACCTACCTTGCCTTAGATTCCTGGAGCTTCGTGAAGCTTCCTGGATTAGTGGGGAACTGAGGTCATTGGAATCTGGAACAGGTAGGGAAACTGAGATTTGGGAATGTACAGCTGTTGATGATCCTAGCTGGCCCTGAGAGGTCTCTGTCCCTGGCCAGGCTTGTTGACTTGTTGACTGTTGGGTAGTGCGGTGTGCCAGGTCCAGGAGGAGTCCTCAAGACAGAGCATAGGGGTGGGTGTGGAGTGATGACAGGCAGCAGAGAATCTCTGGTTTCAGATATAGAACATTCCCTTTTCCCGAACTTCACTGGTCACTGGGCGGGGACAAAGGCCCACATAGGTGGCCCCATTACAGCTGTACACTGTTGACTCTCCTTGGACACCGGACCTAACATGGCCTTCAGAGGAGGCAGATGTCCCCTCTCTTCTCTGTTGATATTCTCTGAACCCCTCCTGGGCACCAGCTGCCACACCAGAAGCTGGGAACACAGTGGAGACCCAGCAGCTTAGCCTGCCCTCATGGAATTCATGGTCTAGTGGGGAGACGGGAGTTAGCTGAGCCTTCCTGAGGTGGTGAGTGCTCCATGGGGTACAGGCCAAGGGCATCTTATCTCCCATCCCACTAGGCAGCTGTGAAGTCAAAATTGGATAGGGGCTGTGCAAGTGCTCTGGGCCCTGGGTCCACTTTTGTGCTCGTGAATTACTACAGGGTCCTGTCCACCCAGTGGTAAAGCCTCAGTAAAATGCCCAGGTACGGCTGAGAGCACTTTGTTCTGTCCCTGCCTTTCCCATTTCACAGAGGAGGCAGATGAGGCTAGAGGAGTCTGAGAATGGGAGGGTGGATGAACTGTCCCCCTTCAGATGGGGAAACAGAAACTGTGAGGACAGGGGCATATGGGTCTTTAATCTTTTTTTTTTTTTTTGACTACAAATTAGACTTACTCGATTAAAATATGGACTGCTAAGTTAAGGTTCAATATCAGATAAAATAATTTTTTAACATGAACATGGCCCATTTAATATTTGGGATATACTTATGTTACGAGTTGCTTGTTTTTTAAAACCTTTAAATCAAATGTAATTGGGTGGCCTGAAGTTTTATTTGCTCAATCTGACAACCCTATTCAGGCCCCAACAACACAGGGGTCAGAGGGCAAATGGCCATTCTCCTGCCCCCTGCCAGTGACTCAACAAGAGTGGAGCTGAGGTCCGGTGTCCTCAGAAATGCAGCCACTCCAGTTAGCTGGATGGGGTCCCCTAACCTTGGGTTGTTTCAGGGTACAGAGAGCCTCCTCACATACTTTTTCACACACATGCACTCATGCTCAGTCATTCACAGATCCACGGGTGTTCTTTCCCAAATTGTTCTGGAAAACCTGTTTGAAACTAAAAGTACCCTGGATTGTGCAATGGGCTTGGAGAGCACTTTTTTTGCAAACAGGTGGTGCAATTTCGGAAAACAGTCTTGCAGACAGAGTTCTCCCATGGGATGAGATGGAGTTAGGATCCAGGCATTTGGCAATGGGAGCCTATGGGCCGGCAGCTGGGTGGGGGCACAGGCTCACCAGGTGGCAGGTAAGCATGCCGTCCTCCTGACCAGGCCTCCTTTGTCCCTCTCTGCAGCCGCCACCGGCACGGCCAGGCCAGCATGGTGGACCACTTGCTGCCAGTGGACGAGAGCTTCTCATCGCCGAAATGCCCAGTAGGTTATCTGGGCGACAGGCTGGCCGGTGGGCGGGCATACCACGGGCTGCCCTCGCCCCTCTCAGAGGATGACAGCGACGCTTCCAGCCTCTGCTCCTGTGCCAGCCCGGACTCACAAGCCCTCTGCTCCTGCTACAGTGGTGGGCCGGGGGCTGAGGGCCAGGACAGCATCTTGGACTTCCTACTGTCCCAGGCCACATTGGGCAGTGGCGGCGGCGGTGGCATTGGGGCCAGCGGTGGTCCCATGGCCTGGGGGGCCTGGCGGAGGGCACCGGTGCCTGTGAAGGGAGAGCATTTCTGCTTCCCTGAATTTCCTGTGGGTGACCCTGATGATGTCCCAAGGCCCTTCCAGCCCACCCTGGAGGAGATTGAAGAGTTTCTGGAGGAGAACATGGATCTGGGGGTCAAGGAGGCCACAGAGAGCAACAGCAAGGACGCGGAGGCCTGTGACCAGCTCTCAGCCGGGCCACACAGGAGCCACCTTCATCCTGGGTCCGGTGGGAGAGAGCGCTGCACCCCGCCTCTGGGCAATGCCAGTGTGGGTGGCAGCCAGAGCCCGGGTGGGGGGCCCACATCTGATGGCCCCATCCCCGTGCTGCTGCAGATCCAGCCTGTGCAGGTAAAGCAGGAGTCAGGCACGGAGCCTGCCTCCCCTGGGCAGGCCCCAGAAAGCGTCAAGGTGGCCCAGCTTCTGGTCAATATCCAGGGTCAGACCTTCGCACTTGTGCCCCAGGTGGTGCCCTCCTCCAATGTGAACCTGTCCTCCAAGTTCGTGCGAATTGCCCCTGTGCCCATCGCTGCCAAACCCATTGGGTCAGGACCCCTGGGGCCTGGACCCACAGGCCTACTCATGGGCCAGAAGTTCCCCAAGAATCCAGCAGCAGAACTCATCAAAATGCACAAATGTACTTTCCCCGGCTGCAGCAAGATGTACACCAAAAGCAGCCACCTCAAGGCCCACTTGCGCCGCCACACAGGCGAGAAGCCCTTTGCCTGCACCTGGCCGGGGTGCGGCTGGAGGTCAGTATGTCAGATGATAGCTGGGCACTCTGCACGGCCAGAGGGTCTTTGCTCCCCTGGGTGTGCGGTCGAGGCATGGTTCACCGTTAGATGAGGCTGATTAGGAAGGGGAAAGGGGGGCAGACAGGGAGCCGGGCCGGAGCTGTCATGGCTGCCCAGAGGTTTCCTCATCCCTAGTGATCACTAGAGCCTGAAATCGACGGGTCTCCAGTTTCATAATGACCAGGTAAGGCTTGCTGAGGCTCATGCCAAGGGTGAGGAGCCAGGCCACGGCAAAATGGCCCTCTTCTTAGTAACAAGGGCAGCTAAAAATGATGGAGCGAGGGCTGTGTCTCCAAGGGGGCTGTGGCTATGTGTGCACTGCTCCCTCTGGGCCTCACAGCACCCCAGGGGCAAGGACTATCCTCACTGCCCTCTTTCAGCTGAGCAAACAGGCTCAGACCAGCTAGGTAACTTGCCCAAGGCCACACCACTTTGTAAATGGGATTGGAGCCCAGAGGGTCCTGTATCCGAGAAGTCACATTCTGGAAATGCTGTTGTTCCAACGAGAGGGAGCAGCTTCACTTGTAGGTGTTCTTGGACTCATAGGCTGGGTCTGGTGCTTGGACCCCTGGGGGGTACTTGAAGGTGTATTTGGGAAACTGCAAAGGACAACCAGGCAGGGGGTGCTGAAGTTGAGGTGGAAGAGTCCTTCCAGTCTTGACTCTGTGTGGTACAGCAGGGCAAAGCAGCTCTCAAGGGACAGGGGTCTTGCTCAGGGCTATGCAGCCAGCAGGTGGCCGAGCTGGATGGGCCCCAGTTGGGCTTGTGCACCTTGTCCTGAAAAGCGGGCAGCCAGGGGCTCCCGTGCTTGGGTGCCACAGCTGGGCTCTCCCTAGTCTTCAGGACGTCGACCCTGGAGGAATGCAGTCCCCTAAGAGGGCAGCCTGTGCTCCCATGTTCTCAGACTGCTGCTGCAGCTGCCGCTTTGTGAGTGTGCGTGTGAGAGCAACGTGGCTCGCGCATCTGTGTGTAGACCTCACAGCGGGTGGGCAGCTGTGCGTGTGCATGTGTGTATACATCTTGCTTTCTTGGTGTGTGTCTTGGTGTGTTGTGTGACTCCGCATGTTTGTGTACCCCGTCTGCATGTGTGCATCTGTGTGGGTGTGACCGACGAGGAGCTTTTGGCAGTTTTCTTGACCAGACTCATCTGAGAGCGCAGGGCAGTTGGCCCCAGGTGGGAGATGCCGGCCCAGGAGTCCTGGCTGGCTGTGGTGTGGCTGGATGGGTGACTGGATGATCCGACATGATGCTACCGCCTCTTTCCATGGACTGCTGGGCTGGCCAGGGAAGGGACTTCACCCGCACAGCATCTGGGGTGATGGGGGCCCTTCCTGAGGAAGGGTCTCACCCAGCCGCTGCCCACCCCCACAAAGGCACCCATCAGGCCCACATGGTTTCTGCAAGAGTGAGCACAGTGTTGACACCTGGGTGGCGGAGCTGGTGTCCCATCACTCTCTGGGCCTCCTGCCACAGTCTGCCAAGTGGGTCCCGGCGTGACAGGTGCACCCGTGGGGTGGCTTGTGAGGTGGGTATGCAGGGTTGCTGGTCAGAGCTTGGGGCTGGGGGGAGAAGCTGAGACACGGGGCCATAGAGGCAGGCGCTCAACTTTGAAGGGAGGGGCACTGTGACACCCTGGGTAGGGGTGCAATGGTGGGGAGCCTCAGCCTAGGTCAGCCTCCAACTTGCCGTGTGCCCTCGGGGAGGTCCCCCCGGCCAAGCCTCAGTTTCCTCATCTGTGAAGTGGAGGGACCCTGTTCCCTACCACGGTCAGGGGTGCAGGGACACTTAGCACCTCCCCCTCCTCATTGGTGGTCCTGTTACTCGCACAAGGGCAGAGTCTGAGAAGGGTGCCATTTGGGAGGTACTCCTCTTGGATTCATTATTTTCTTGGTGAGGGGTAGGGCTGTGGAGGGGTTGGGCATCTGGCTGGACAGAGCACTGGTCTGACTCACGGTGGGCTCCCCTTCCTGGGCACTGTCCCCTGGCCTCTGCTGATTCTTGGCAAGTGGTCCCTCTAGTTGGGATGAGGCTGGGTAGGGCCATGGGGTGAAAGGGTATGGTCCTTGGTGAAGGCTGCCTGCTTGTCCCATTCCCCCAGGAGGAGGGGACCTGTTGCCTTCTGGGCTGTCCCAGAGAGCAGATGGAACCCTCAGCCCAGAGTGCATCTTAGGGAGGCAGATCTCAGCCCCAACACAGTAGCCTCTGGAGGTGGTGAGTTTCTCATGGTACGAGGTGTGCAAGCGAGATTTTTGGAGGGGATTCAGCTTTGCCACTGTGTGGGCCTTGGCATTGGTCTTCTTGCCCAGGACTGTCTTGCAGGGGTAGGGGGTGTGCCTGGCATAGCAAGGTCCCTATGGAGCTGACTATGGAGCCATCTCTGCCTCCAGCCACTCCTAAGGCTTCAGAGGGCCTCCCCAGCTTCTCCCAAAGTTCTTTGGGAATAGGGTCTAGTCTTTGTGGAGTTACAGGTGATGGAGGCACAGGGAGCTGAAGGTGCCTGCTTTTTGGGAGACCTATTTCTCTGAGAGTGCAAAAATCCCTGGTTGGCCTTCAGGAATCCTGAGCTCCTGGAGATGTACACAAGATGTGCATGTCCCTTGTATGTGGAGGGAGCCCTTGCAGGAGTTGGGCGGGAAGACAGACTGGCCTTGGGGCAGCTTGGTCTGGACAGAACAGCAGTAGTAGTGATGATGACAGGCGCCATAATTTCTGACCACTTACTCTGTGCTGGGCACTGATCCAAGTTCTCACAGCAGCAATACCTTCCACACATCCCCACCCTTTCTTGTATACTTCCTGCCATGAGGAACTCATCACCTTGTGAGGCTGTTCTGGCCTTTTCATGTGCTATGGTACACTTAGATTCCTATCCAAACTTCTCATTCTGGCACGATCGGCTTGCCAACCTCCCTTCCACAATGCGGGCTCCCACTCAGGCCCCCGCCTTCTCTGTGTGCCCTCTGTGAGCCCTCTGTCTTCAGCACTTTCCTCCAGATGGCAATGGTAGTTGGTCTTGCGATGGTCCCTGCTTTGTTCTCCACATGTCACATAGATAAGCTCATTGAGCCCTTACAACAGCTCTGTGACGTGGAGGCACCAGTCTGCATCCCCACGGGGACGGAGCTCGTGGGCATGGGTGTGCCCTCAGCAGGTATCCTAGCTCCACCTGACACACCAGCGGACACACCATACCTTTCCCACCTGAAAACTCGATGCCTGCAGCTATGCGGCTTGGCCTTTCCCTTGTCCTCACTCCCTGTTCACCTGGTACCAGAATGGTCGGGTGTCCTCTCTCGCCCACGAGGCCATGAGCTCTTTCATGCTTCTGGGCTAGGGGAAAAGAGCCAACAACAACAATGGCAAGAACAGTCACTCCTAAGGCATGTTCTGAATGTTCCAGAGTAACTCATGTAATGCTCCGAGCAAGTCCACGAGGTAGGCATCAGGAGGTTGTCCCCATGTACAGAGGAGGAATTTGAGGCACAGACCAGTTAAGTACGGTTTCCTCGGTCTTAGAGCTAGTGAGGAGCAGAATCAGGAGTTCAACCCAGGCTGTTTGCCCCCCCGACCTCCTCCACCCAGACTCAGGACCTCTCTCTAGCCCCCTGGGCAAACCTCCCGTGGGAGGTAGCCTGCTCGAGTGGTGGGAAGGAGGATGTCTGTCTGCAGCTGAGCTTCAGACAGCTCCCCTGCATACTGGCCTGACTTCTCATATGGGGCTCTTACCACACCCAAGGCTGCCTCTCTTCCCGGTGGCCCTGGTGAGCAGTTTGCTCTTTATCCTGCTGGGCTGGTTCTGGCCCTGGCACCGTATCCTGTGCCCCTTTGTGAAATGAATGGTGTCCTTCTCCCCGCCCCAGGTCATCGTTTGCCAGGTAACCAGACCCCACTTCCTTCTGCTTTTGGTCCTGAACCCAGTATTCCTTGTCCCCTCCCCTCTTGGGACATGGGTCTGGCATCCTTGAGGTGGCCCAAACCAGACTTTTCCTATCCCAATCTAACTGTCTGGGAAGTGGCTGTTTGCCTGCCTTCCTAGAAGTTTCCTTGCTACACTCTCAGACACAGGCCCCTTTGTTCACGGCAGCAGAATGTCCTGTTCCGGAAAGGCCAAGCCATTCCATCCAGAAAGAATACCCTCCTTCCACAGCTAATATGAATATTAATAACTTTTAGCAGTCCTATGTGACAGGTACTGTGGTCATCCCCAGTGCACATGGGAGGCCCAGAGAAGGGTAGTTGCGGGCCTGAGGTCCCAGAGCCAGGAAGCGGCTGGGACAGGATTCAGACCCAGTGGTCTGCTGCCGGTCTGTTCTCTTAACCCCTGTGTCACTGCTGCTCCTGTTCAATGAGGCATTCTCTGACTTCTTCCCTGCACTTGGCAGAGCCCCCACCATTCCCACTGCAGTCCTTGAGACCTGACTACTGACAGTCATGGCTTTCTGGCTGATGGAAGGGGCGCTTTGCACAAAGGTGCAGCGTGTGCCAATTGTGGGGCTGTCGTAGTGAGCTGCTTCCCTCTCCTGCACCTCAGCGGCATGAATCGTGGTACTGACCCATGTGCCCCTGGACATCAGCGGGGACCAGGCACTGAGCTGACTACCTGCAGGTAATCATTGAATGATTGCCACGTGCTGAGCGCTGTTCTAAACACTCAATGCCTCTTACAATCCTCACAGTCCTGGGAGGCAGATCTGTCATTTCCCTGTCTCCAGGTGGGAAACTGAGCTTCGGAGATCTTGGTAACTTACCCAGGTCACCTGATCAGTAGGTGGCTGAGCTCACTGCCTGCAAGGCCCTCATCTTAGCCATGTGGCCTTCCTCCCACTGTGGCCTTCAGGCTCCTCCAGTGGCTGCTGTCTGGGAGACTGTGTGTGAGGGTGTGAGGTAGGGATCTTCTGAGGGCTCACTTTCCAGGAATGGGTCCCTCAGGTCACAGGACCCTGAAGCAGCAGGGAAGAGGCTTGCAGGTAGGGACAATTTGTTCTTAGCCCTGGCTCTCCCCCAGTGTCCGCATGGTGAGAGGGCCACTGTGGCCTTTGTGTCAGCTCCTTTGGCCTCTGAGATGAGTCCCAGAAGGTGGGCCAGAATCCCAAGGTCTTCATTGGATGAATGAGGAAATAGGCCCAAGATGGTTCCCGAGCTTGCTCAGGACCATGCAGGACTCCCGGTGGGGTGGGGACCTGAAAGGATCCAACCATTCTGCTGGCTCTGTGACCCTGGCAAGCCCCTTGTCATTTTTGAGCCCTTGCCACGGTATCGTCAATTCTCTGGGCCTGATCCCAGCTCCCTGACCAGAAAGGTGCAAGACAACCCCAGTGCCTGGTGCCCAGCAAGACTCAGCAAAGGCTGTTGCTGGTGATGTTTCTGTGGCTTCCTGGCTGCCTGTGCCCAGGGCAGGCCCACCTGGTCAGAAGCTCTGTGTTCAATACCTGCTGGGGGCAGGTGGACCTGGCCTCGGAGCAGGCTCCAGGCTCTGACCTCCAGGGTGCATTGATGCCACTGCCTTACTGGCTCAGGGCTCCAGTGACACACACTGCCCAGTGTGTGTGGAGGAGGCCCCACATGGAGGAGGCCAGATACTCTGTAGTCACCAGGGTGGACAGGGCACGGCAGGGAGCTGTGCCAGGACCTTTGGCCTGTCCTTGGCTGCTCTGTCATGATGGGAATTCTGAATCAGGCCCTCGTCACTCTGAGCCTCAATTTCCTCCTCTGGCCCGTGGGCCAGTCTTCCATTATTCCAAACATATGCTGAGAGCATTGCTCTGTGCCAGCCTCAGTTGGTGCCCTGGGAAGTGAAGTGGAGCTCCAGCCTCCACATGCAGACCCCTGGCTGTTCTCTCAGGACCAGACGTAGCTGAGTCGGGCTGAGCTGCCTGTCCTCTGTGCTTCTGGGCAGGCTCCCTGTCTGGTGCTCAGGCCTTCCCCCTCCCCAGCTGAGCCTTTCCTAGGGCATGTTCCTTCTAGTCCTTGGCAGGCTGTGGGATTAAGGAAGGCCTCCACCCACAGGGTCAGGTGAGAGGTAGGCTACCCATCAGCTGGTTTGGGGACAGCTGTTCCAGCTAACCTGCCTCTTGGTGTGTGGCCACAGGTTCAGGGAGGGGCTGCTGGACCTGGTACCTGTGCGTGTATGCACAGATGTGTGGCGTGTGTGTGTGTGTGTGTGTGTGTGTGTGTGTGTGTGCAGGCGATGGGACTTGAGAAGAATTCCCTGTGACAGCTCTCCATCTTCCCATGGGTGCTTGCTGTGTCCATGCTTTCATGTAAATGCACTTATGGGCACCTGCCATGCGCCAGGCACTGGGCTGCTTGTGGGATGGACCACAGGGGATGAGACACACACATCTTTCCTCATGGAGCCGATGGTCTAATGGCACAGACTGACATTCACCAACAAGTTGAAAATGAATTTAAAGTTACAGCAGTGGTGGGGCCAGGAAAGTGAGGTACATTTTGTGCCATGGGAGCCTAGAATGGGATGCAGTCCTGGAGAACTTTCTTGAGGAAGTGACATTTGAGCTGAGCTCTAAGGGATGGGAGAAAGGGAGCAATAAGAGGGGAGGGAAGAGTATTTCAGATGGAACCATATGTGCAAATGCCCTGTGGCAAGAGGGACCAAGGATGGGTCAATGTAGGTAGAGCACGGAGAAAGACAGTATGTATGTGTGGGAGTGGGATCTCATTGTCAGGATGAGGGTCATGGGGTGGGGGAGCTTCCAATCCCTGAAGTCAGTGACAGTAGTCTGAGCCCCATGGCCCAGCTGGGATCCTTACCTCTCCCATTAGCAGCTGCTCATTCTCAGTGGCCTCTGAGCTGTGGGAGTACTTGCTCCCAGGCAGGCTAATACCCAAAGAGGGAGGTGGCAGGTGAACCATTTAAACTTTCAGAAGTACCTTGCAGTGGTGTGGTTTCGTCTGGTGAGAGCTTAGGGGACCCAGCCTTCAGGAAAGCCATGACCAGGAGTTGGGGCAGGAACTCGAGTCTGCAGACCTTGCTTTGGCTGTGGTGAAGACAAGGGAGAGGAGCCAGGGGGCTCCCTGCAGTGCTGGGGAAAGAGACGCCTCTCATAGGCTTCGGTTTCCTCTGTGGATGGGCTTCCTCATGCAGACCTTCCTAGAACCCCAAGTTCTGCCTAGGGGCAGCGTGAGGTGTAGCTGGCAGCAATTTGGGGTCAGGGTGCTCATCCACTGCGGGCTGGGGACAGTGACTTTTCACCAGTGGATTCAGAAGTAACTCAGGACCTGGAGAAGTGCCGAGGCTGCGCCTGCCTGGCCTGGTAGAGCCGTGCACCTGCCGCCGCCTTCCGGGTGGGCTCTTTGTGGGGTCAGGCCTGGCTGACCTTGGCCCATGCGTGTCCCACAGGTTCTCCCGCTCGGATGAGCTGTCGCGGCACCGGCGCTCGCACTCGGGCGTGAAGCCCTACCAGTGTCCTGTGTGCGAGAAGAAGTTCGCGCGGAGCGACCACCTCTCCAAGCACATCAAGGTGCACCGCTTTCCTCGGAGCAGCCGCTCAGTGCGCGCGGTGAACTGAGTGCCAGCCTGCCCTCACCCCCTCCCCCGCCCCATTATTTTGTAGCAATAATTTATTTGCCTCTTCAGAGGGACGTGACAATGTTGCCAACCCACCTTCTGAAGCCCAGGAGGTGCAGGAAGATGGGGGCTTGCCTGGGAGGCGGGAACCCAGAGCCCCCAGCCTGCTGCCTTTCCTAGAAGCCCTTCTAGGAAGACCTAGAGTCGTGCCCGCATCCCAGAGGGGCTGGGTCCCCACCCTCCACCCCAACCCCGGCTGCAGGCTGGCCTTCCCGCCTTCATGCCTTCGTGCCTTCCCGCGGGCCGGCCTGTGCTGCGGCAACGCTGGGAGCCTGGACCTTCTCCCACTGGGCTCCCTGCCTGGGTCAAGGCTGGCACTTTTTTGCTCAGAAGAAGAAATGTGCAGTTTTGAAATGTCAGTTCCCAGAGGGAGCCATGCTGGAAAGAAGGAAGGAAGTAGGCCAGAAGTCCAGGGCTGCATGGTGGTGTGAGGGTGGCTTTGTCCATGATCTCTTGCTCAGCCCGACTACCAGAAGGTAGGAGCAGGGCAGTCAAGGGTGCAGAACCAGGCCCCTGGGCAGAGGTGGAATTAGGCTCAGTCGCCCCCTCTGTGGAGGTCTGGGAGCGCATGTGCTTGAGTTAAAGTGTGGGGCAGACAGACAGATGTGGGCTAGCCCCAGAACATCTGTACCCAGCATGGCTCATCCCCTCATCCCATTTCCAGACAAATCCAGACACCAGCCTCCAGGGTCCTGTTGGGGAAGAGAGGGGAGCAGGCCGCATTGCGTGTAGGAGAACTAGATAGAGCCTCCAAATCCTGATTTAGAAATGCATTCCTTATTTTCTCTAGAAATTAATATCAAATGAACTAGCTTATTTTGACAGGTTTATTTCACATCCTATGAATGTATGTAAATAAGCTGTACATAGGTACATCTACATAAAATATCTTTTAATAACATATCAACATTGGTGTAAATTTGAAATTAAAAAATCTATAAAGCTGGTGTACATATGTTACAATTATGTATATTTTCTTTGGTCCTTCATAAAAATATATTTACTTTGCCAATAAAAAGAAAAAAGAACTCAGTAACTCTATGGCGTTCATGTGCTGTTTTCCTGTGCTTTGCCAGAAAATGGGGGTGATTCTGAGGGCTGAGTCTCTGTGTTTGAAGCATTTTGGGGACTTTGAATTGTACCCAGAGGGACATGAAGACCCCTTTGGGGTTCAGCCCCAGGCTCAGCAGTGCAGGCTTCTCGAAGCAACCCCACTTCCATGCCAGCTGCTGGGTTTCTGCTTGCTGCAGTTTGCTGGAGGGCTCCCTCTCCCCTCTCCACAAACCCGAATCCAGCCCCCATCCCAGTGTCACCTACGGGAGGCTGGCACAGGCTAGGCCAGGCCCACAGTGATCAGTGCTACTCTGATGTTCTGTTGGAGACCCTCACTTGGTGCTCCCTGAGCAGGCCTTCAGGCATCTACTGTGCACCCACTGTATGCATGGTGTGCTGAGGAGAGTCCCTTTAGGAAATGGCATGTTATTCCCACCTGCCCGGGACACTGTAAATGGACTGAGTGCTGACCGGTAGAGAGGAGCCTTGGAGAGGTCAGTATAAGCAATGAGGCCACCTCCTCCACCCATCTGAGCTACTCTGAGTTCTGGGGAGACAAGTCCTCCCGAATTCCTCCAGATTTTTGGGATCTCCACCATGTGCTTGCACAGTTGAAGTCTCAATGCTTCTGCATGTCCCGGGTGGGTTGGAAGCTGGGAACAGTGGGAGCCAGAGAGCAGGGAGAGGCCATGAACTAGAAAAGGGGTTCAGCTGGGTGGCTGAAGTTGGGCAGGGCAGGCAGGGCTCGGTGGCTGCTGTGACAAGGCTTCCAAGTGTCCTATCCACATGAAGTGAGGACCTTCTAGAGGTGATCCTTTCCCCATGAGCCCAATGCAAGTCTTAGTGACACCCTTGGAGATGGTGGCAGGCAGTGACGCACCTGTGGATTTCCAACAGAGAGATGCATAAACAAGGTATACGCGCTCACGTGTGCATAGTCATCTACCTCTGAAGGTGGAAGCCATTGTTCCCACTGATTGGAGCCATCTGCCACCATCATCTTTCCTGTCTGGTGGGAGCTGGCAGACATGAAGCTTTCGTGTGTGCCCAGCACTACAGCATGGATGATTGGAGAATGGACACCATCCTGACCAGCTCTGGTCCTGGGGAAAGGACTTGGCCTTGTGACCTCTGCCCTTTGCCCCTGACCAGACTTACCCTTTGTGGTCAAACATGCTCTGGGGAAATGAGGCATTGATTTCCAGGTGCATTAACATGGCCTTTCTTTATCCACAAACAAGCAATGCAGCCTGGATAAGAGGAACAGTGGAGGTCAGGACGGTCATACTAGAGGAGGAATAAGTCAGTGAACACATGTCCCTATGATGCCAGGCACCGTCTTAGGACGCTGCTCACCTCATCTCAGTGTGTGTCCCCCAAAGCCCACTGCGCTGAGCCTGCAATCCTCTGGCTGGCCTGTCCTGGCCAAGGTGAGGCTGGCCACGTGTGCAGGGCATTCTAGCCCTCGCCCTCAGCCTGGGCTCCGGACTCCCCACCCAGAGTGTGTGTTGGCACATGTCCTGGGTGGGCAGCACAGCCCAGATCTCTGCTATCCAGAGGGGTCAGCTGAGAGAGGGATGGCAGGGACAGCCAAGCAGAGGGAGTGTAACACGAAGACCACTGCTTCTGGATCCTCCCTCCACTTTGGGCAAGTTTATTAAACCTTTCCGAGTTCGGCGTCTTCACCCTGTAGGCTGGACACGACAGACCTCAGGTCGCAGCATGGTTGGTGAATGGTAAGTAGAGAGTGAGTGTGACTCTGAACAACAGCAAAGACCCTTTCTAGGGTGGGAGCCTCATCTAGCCAGATGGAAAAGCTGGGGGAGGCAGGGCCTCTGTTTTGTGCTGTGGCCTGCACCTGGGCAAGTGCCACCATCATGGGACCTGTGAGAATGCTGAGAGCTCTGTTGAGGCACCTGACTTGTCTCTTGCTTCTGAGAGACTCCTATCCGCCACCTTTGTCACCCTTTGTGACTTCTGTGACTGGAAGAGTAGCGTTTGCCTTGGCCCATGAGCCAAGAAAGCAGACGAAGATGCTGGCCAGTGTGCCCCCAATTGTTTGTAATAAAGAGGAATCTGGATGGTTGCAGAGCAGAAATCTAGCCTTAACAAGCCCTGGCACCCTGCCCTGCACAATACCCTTCCCCAAGGCACACAGAGGGGAAGAAAGTACCGTTTGTTGAGCACTGTACCAAGCAGAGTGTGGGTTAGGTTACTATAGCAAAGAGCCCCCCAAACACTGTGGCTTACATAGGTCAAAATTTACTTCTCTCTGTTGGAACAACCTGGAAGTAAGCAGTCTCAACTGATAGGTGCCTTCGGTGGGACAGCCAGGCTCCTCCTCTCCTGTTGCCCTCCACACCGTAAGTGCTGGTCCAAGACAGCTCCCCAGGGTATCAGGTGAGCCCACAGAAAGCAGGCAAGGGGCTCATGTTCCCTCTCCCTGGGGGGGCATGGGCTGTGATTTGCACAGTTCAGTCCCCCTGTGTCTCTTTGGCCAGAACCTAGTCACATGGCCTCATCCACCAAAAGGAAAGCTGGAAAATGTGGTCTTCACTGAGAGGTTGTGCATACAGCTAAAACACAGAGGTTCCACTACGAGAATGAAGGGGAGCTTGGGATCTGCTTTTCCACCATGAGCACACCCACCACACCTGGCACTGTGCCTACCGTGGGCCCTCCTGCCCTCCTGGCAGAGCAGCCCCTGTGCAGCATGGCAAAGGCTTGGGGGGCTGGTGGGTCTGCTGACCCATGGCCTCGTCCACATTCTCAGAGTGAGTCTCACTGACAGATGTGGGACCAGCAGTCAGGCTTCTGGGACAGCAGGGGGTCATGAAGGGAAACTGTGGGAACAAGGAGCTAAGATGCTTTGGTTGACAAGCTAAGGCTACAAATGGCAGAATCCTGACTCATATGGACAAAAGTAAACAAAGCAAAACCTCATAATGTCATCATTGCTTATTCCTGGGTGGGGCCCAGAATCTACCCTGGGTAGGGCCCAGTGCTATGGGGGTTGAGGAACAGAAACAGAAAGACCCCAGGTCCAGGCTTCTAGAGAATCATAGTTTTTCTTGTGCTCTGCACATTCGGAGCACCCAAGGCCCCAGGCAGTGGGTTCAGGGGGAGACGCTGCTGGGAATGCGTGTGTTAGTCTGGACAGTAGTTGATGTGACTAAGGGCTCTGAACGTCACATAAGGGGACCAAGAGTGAGAGCAAAGTCTGTCCTCTGTGTGACAAACACCAAGTCTAAATGGAAAAAGACCTCATATGGAAGGGAGCAGCATTCAGAAAATTCAATAAAGGGCACACCTCCGCCATCCACTGCAGGATCCAGAAAGGCATCTCTGGAAGTTTCCCGTTACCATTCATTTCCTGCAAAGTCACAGAGAGAGCTCAGGCTGGAACAGAAAAGGATCAGGACAGGATGCAGAGAGAGATGTAAAGGATGAGGGAAAATCACAAAGAAACAAAGATGGTAATGTCAGAGTTAAAGCCTGCCTTGGTACAGCAAGTGGGGCAAGCAAACTTCATAGATCTTTCAGAACTAGTGGGGAAGGGAGGATGGAAATGAGATACATGGGTATGGAGAGAACACACACCAATAGCTGGATGCTGAGGAGTCTGGATCAGATTCCAGAAAAATAACATATATACTAATTAATACCACATATAATATACTGTGATATAACATAATACACTAATATATAATATATAAAATGCTAACACATAATACACTGGTATATATGTATATACCATACTAATATATAATAAGACATAATACACTAATAAATAACCTATAAAATATAAATATATATGCATATATAATATATAATATATTAATATATGACATATATACTAATATAGTATATAATTCTGACCATGTATACATATAAGTGGCAGCCCGAGAAAATACCTCACCCTTGGAGCACAGGAGAGCTTAGTGGGTTGGTCTTAGAAGCATTTAGTTGGAATGAGGCCAGGTAAGGTTGGTTGACCTCCCCAAACTTCAGAGTCCTTATCTGTGAAGTGAGTGTGATAATGCTGACCCCCGGGCTGTGTGAAGGTGGAATAAGTTATGTTTAAAACAACAGACCCACTGCACAGTGGACAAGAGGCGACAACCACTGATAAGGTGGAAAGGAGAAAAATGCACCAACCAAAGAAGGGGCTCCCACTGGAGGAGAGCATCTGAGAGAAGGACGCAGACGCTCAGAGCAGCCCCTCTCATAAGGTCCTGCTTCGTTGTGCAGCCCTGTCAGTACTAGGTGGGAAGGGACACTTGGCCTTGAAGAATGAGCCTGTAGTGGAAAGAGTTCTGGACCCTGAGACCCTGAGACCAAGAAATCTTCCAACCACCCTCAGTCCTTCCCTGTCTCATCTGCACGGACTCTCAGAGCCCTCCAGGCACGAGGACATGTCAGCATTTGCCTCTGATAGAGACCCAAGGATCCTTCCCAGGGCTGTTTATTGCCCACCTATACCCAACATTGGTTCTTGGAACTGGGCTCAACTCTGAGCTGAGCTAATCTTGTAAAACCCACGAGCAGTGTCCATATGGAGTGGCAGCTGGCACAGGTGAGGAATGGGATCACCATAGCTCTTGTCAAAAGATGACATCAGAGACATGACCAACTGGGAGATGAGCAGAAGGAAGAGCTAGCAGAAAAGCAAGGAGGTCATAGCTGGACATATCTAAGAATGAAAATAGATTTATGTAGAGATGAATCTAAATATTTGCAAATGGGTTTTAAAATCTAAACGCAGATGTCAAATACTGTAGCAGAAAGAGACAGCAAGTTTGCAATGAGGAAGTAATAATGTGATACCGGTTATCTGGATCTAAAGCCCCAGACTCTGCGAACAGACTGGAAGTTGTGTGAATGTCTGAAGCACGTCCGTCATAAGCCACCACTCTCCCAAAGAACTCTTGGGCTTTTAGAAGAGCAATTTAAATCAGTCACATTTCTTGATATCCTATTTTATATTTCCCTCTTCCCTGAGAAGTCTTTGTCTTGTGCACACAATGAGGAAATGAAGCCAGGTGCCATTCCTATAGGGTAAATTGGTAACTGGTTGAACAATTGTCCCTAGAGGGCTCAGCTCGAAAGGGGGATGATGGCCACTTGTCTGGTCCCACAGCAAAGTCGGTGGTGGGTCCCACTGAAGCCCCTGGATGAAAAGTAGACACTCACGCTGGCTTGGGGATGCTGAGGGACAAGTGGATGACTGCGCCTCAGAGGATGTTCAGGACCCATGATGGCACTACACAGAGAAGTTCTGGTTCCCACCTTGGGGGCTGAAGGTGTGCCCTCTGTGTGTGTCAGCTTGAGGGAGGACTTTGGGGGTGGTAACGCCATGAGCAGTGGAAGTACTTTCTCTCCTCCATTCCCAGCCATCAGAACTGGTGGACCTTCCTAGCAATTTGGGTTCACAGCTGGAATTTCATGGGATCTCCTGGACTGAGGGCCACCAGACATCCTACCCAAAATTCCTTGGTGGAGCGGGTTATGCTTTCTGGGACACCTGTGCCTTCCTCTCACTCTCACTGATGTTTCTGTGTTTTTCAAATAGAGATAATGCCCCTTAGTGGCTCAGCAGACTGCTTTCTACCACAGCACCAGTTTATTGTACTGGTTCTGAAAGTCCAGCTACTCAGGCCAGTGGTCATCTGTGTGACCTTCCCTGAAAGTTTGTGGGATCCCAGGGCCTTGATGGTTTCCCTTGGAAAATACTTTTGGATGTTTCTGTTGAAATACTGTAATAAAATAAATTATATACTAAGTAATATTATAATTTATAATATACGAGTAATATAATTATAACAGATATTTTAGTATATAACATAAATATACTATATATAACATATATACTAATATAAGTATAATACAATACTATAACATAACAAAATAACATATAAGAACTATATGCACACATACAGAGTTTAAAGAACACAACTGTATTATATACTGTTATTTATAATTTAAATAATAGAACTGTATGATATAGGGCCCCTGGGTGCCTCAGTCAGTTAAGCATCTGCCTTCAGCTTAAGTCATGATCCCAGGGTCCTGGGATCCCAGGTCCCCTGCTCCGCAGGAAGTCTGCTTCTTCCTCTGCCTCTGCCTCTCTATCTCTCTGTCTCTCACAAATAAAAAATAAAATCTTAAAAAAAGAGAAGTGTATGATATATAATACACCTGCTACCTTCTCTGTGAGGCACCCAGGTACCTGGTTCTTTAATCTATCCCTTTGCCACTTTGTAAACATCTTCCTCTTCCTCCTAGAACATCAAATTCCCTACCTCTTTAAATACACAGAATTTAGAATCAGACTCTGGTTCCTGTAAACTCTCCTTGCCTCCACTTCCTGATCTGTGTGGGATGACAAGGGTACCTCTCTCCGAGGTCATTGTGCAGACAAAATGAATTAAAACATGAAATGCACTTAGAGGAGCTGCTGGCAGGGAGCAGAAGCTGTTATTATTGGCGGAATGTGTGTTACTACTCATTGCTACTTGAGTATTCCCTCGGTGCCCCCATCTGCTTCACCCCGAGAGGCATAAAAAGACACTTCTGCTGAATGGACACAGTGCTCTTCCAGTAGACATTTGTCAGATCAGACATTCCCCAGCACCAATGCCTTGGCATCTAGTGTGCAGGTGGTTCTAGCACAGGGCAAGCTCATTCCCTCTGCAAAGGAGTTGTGGGGTTCTGTTTAATACATGTCTTTTCCGTGTTTATTCATAGACCATTGAATACTTAACACCAGGGAGAACTATAGGCCAATGTGTTCAAGCTACTGCTGATTAAGTATCAAGCAATAAGCAAGATAAACCCAATCAGAAACTGTAGTGGCTTTAAAAGGTCATGTATGTTTAATGGGTTTTATTTGCATTTTCCTCAACAGAAAACGAGTCATGGGACTGTTCCATTCAATGCCACCTGGAAATACTACCCAGGCCTGAATTCTTTTATGCCATCACTCTTTCCACTCCGACAGAGGGGCAGGCCTTGTAGCCCATGAGAAGGACCCCAAATATATGCCCCTGTCATGGGAGGCTGAGACCCAAGGGCAGTGGCCTATCTCTAGGAATGGTTATACTCTTGGATAACTGGGCAGTTGAGCCTCACTTAAAAATGCCAGGTAGATATTTTGGGCACCCTGTGGCGGGGGCGGTGACTCTCAAGTTTTTGTCCATGTTGCTGAGGGTGAGGGGACATCTTAAGTGCTTCTTTTTCTCTCCTTCCATCTCCTGCCACCATGTTGACGCTGGCATTGTCATGGGGTCATGTCATGGGGCATGCTGCCTCCTGAAATCCGTTCATGTCAATTCACATCCAGCTTCCACCTAGCCTGCTCTTCCTACAAGAGGGATGCCAAATAAATTTACTGTGTCTAGAGAAATGTTCTCAGGCTGCTGGAGACACTGGATCCCATAACATCTGTATTCACAAAGAGCAGCACACTCCCTGCACACACACACACACAAATGTAAATATGCCCTTGGTAGTGTTTGTGAAGACAAATGACAACAACAACAAAGAGGGATGATAGGAAGGGAAGGAACAGGGTGATCTTCACTGTATATGATGTAATTATCCAGACAGTCAGAAAATAATCAACTGAACGTCTACCAGAATTTGTGACTGCTCACTTAGTGACCAGATGCAAGATAAACACATGGAATTAGATTATTTACATTGTCATTGTGTCAAGTAGCAATTGCTGCATCATAATCTGCCTCAAAACCCAGTGCTCTGAAACGGCAGTGATTTTTTCATTATGGCCGATACATTTCTGTGGACTGTCTGTGGTCTGGGGGGGACTCTGCTCTAACTTGAGCTAGGCTGGGGCAGTTTAGCTAGAGCTCTGCTCTCCATGGAACTCATGATCCTCCTGCACCCAGTGGGCCAGTTGGGACAAGTTTGCATGGTGAGGGCAGAACTGGGATCCCACATGGTAACCCCTAACCATGGAGGCCCCTAAACATGGTGAAGGCAAGAGAGCAAGTTCCAATGTACAAGCCCATTTCCAACCTCTGCTTGTGTCCTGTCCACTACAACCCATTGACTAATGTAGGTCCTGTGGCCAAGTGTCAGGGGGTGACATAGGTTACCCCACCCCAAGTGAGAGCAGTGTGAAGTCACATGGCAAAGGGCATGGATAAATGGAGTGATCATCACTGGTGCCAACCATGTGGTCAAAAACCAACTAAAGCTTTAATAAGAAATAGCATCCATGACTTTCACATCAACAAGAAAAATCACAAACAACATGGCAGTAATCAAAAATGTGTAAGAATATATGATAAAACTTTAATGGAAAACATAAAAAGACTGAATAAGTGGACTGAATGGAGTTACCTAACATTTTTCCTTTATCAGAGATTCCAAATTGTAAAGATTCCCATTTTTTGTCATATTAATTCACATTTCAAAGCAATTCCAGTACAAACCCTAAGGAGATTGTTTTTAATGAAACTTTACTTGGTTTTAATGTTTATCTAGAAGTGTAAATGAACAAAAGTGCAATACAATTTTGCATCGTGGTGGTGGTGGTGAGTAGCCTCCCTTAGGAAGTATGGAAACATCCTATAGAAGTAAGAGTTTATTTATCTATCTATTTATTTTTAAAGACTTTATTTATTTTAGAGAGAGTTCAAGATAGAGCAGGAGCAAGGGGAGGAGCAGAGGGAGAGGGAGAAGCAGACTCCCCTACTGAGCTGGGAGCCTGATGTGGGCCAATCCCAGGACCCTGAGGTCATGATCTGAGCCACCCAGGCGCCCCGAAAGGAGAGGTTTAAAATGTGGTATTAGAAAAGACAAAGGAAAATAAGTCACAAAACAGAATAAAGATCTTCAAAAAGGGCATAAGTATATATGGAATTCAATGTAAAATACATTTAATACATGACAGTGGATAACTGGTTATTATACAACATGAGGAAAGATAAAGCCTTATCTCACACCATACACACAAAATCCACTCCAGATTGAAAAGCCAAACATAAACACTCAATTATTAAAGTGCAAGAAATATTGGGGGGGGGGTTTGTGCTTTGGTGAATGCTGTGAAAGATGTAAGCCTGATGATTCACAGACCTGTACCCCTTGGGCAAAGAATAAAAATAAAATTACAAAAAAATAAAAAAATAAAAAATAAATAAAATAAAATAGACAAAAAAAAATAAAGTGCAAGAAATAACAAAATAGAAACCATAATGGAAATGACTGATATATTTGACACCAACATTTAAGATCTTGATTTAAGTGTAGGCAACCATGGATAAAGTTAGAAGGACAAATATTAGATGTGTGAGCTAATGATCCAAATATATCTGAAATGCATAGGACTGTTCTGTATACTAGTGAGTAAAAGGTAAGAATGCCAACAGAAAAGTGTGCAATGGATATAAGCTAGAAACTTGTAGAAAAAGAAATGCCAAGTGGCAAGTAAGTATAGATGTTTGACCTTGGAAATACACACCAGAAGGTAACAATGACAATATATCCTATTTATGCTGGCTAGATCGAAAAAATGTAAAAATCTTACAAAATATCCAGGGTGGAGAAGAATGGTGGAGGCCATTATGCTAAGTGAACTAAGTGGAACAGAGAAAGACACATACCTTATGATCTTACTAATATGTGGAATCTCAACAAGAAAAAATGAAACTCAGAAGAGATCAGATTCGTGGTCACTATAGGTGGAGGGAAGTGGGAATTGGAGAAAGGGTCAAAGGTACACACTTGCAGTTTTAAGACAAATAAACACCAAGAATGTGTGTTTACAGCCTGGTGACAATAGTGAACACTGCTGTATGGTATACTTGGAAGTTGCGAAGAGAATAAATCCGAAAAGTTCTCATCACAAGGAATAAAATATTTTTTTCTTTCCTTTTTTCTTTTTGTATCTATATAAGGTGATAGATGTTAACTAAATTTATATGCTGGTAAGCATGTCATGATACATGTAAGTCCAGTTATCATGCTGTGCACCTTAAACTTGCCTAGTGCTGGGTATCAATTACATCTCAAAACTGCAGGGAAAAAGAACACTTAAGGAAGATATTTTAAAAATCCACGTACAAGATATGCATACAAGTTTGTTCTTTCTAACAATATTTAGGACTGAAAACAGTAAGGAACAATCTAAAAATTTACTAATGGAGACTTGGGTAAAGTATGGTGCCCAGAAACTCGTCCTTACTTGGTTGGCAGCAAAGTGGTCACAATTAGATACAATTTACATATATAAAAATTATGCAAAGGGTTTTAATTTTTAGAATCACCCTGTGGACACTGGATAGAAGGCTTGGTTAAGGTGGAGGAACCTAATTAAGGTATAACTACCCACGACACGAGTGCAGCAAGAATATGGAGAGGCTCGCTTGGGGGAGAATGCAGGCCCTGAGAGAGCTACGGAGTGCATCCCATCCAGGAAGGAACATCTCCTTCATCAGCAAAATGTACCTGGAATATGACCACTCCTCCCACCCGCTGGGGCCCAAGCATCCAGGACCTCTCACACGGACTATTGCTGTCGCTGATCTCACTGAGCTTGCTGACCTTGCTCTGGCCTCACTCCCAGAGCACAGCAGCCAGAGGACCCAGATGATATCTGTCTGATCTTGTTTCTCTTCTGCTCAGAAGCTTCTAGAATTTCCTCTGTTTCACTCAGAAGAGAAGGAAGACCTGGTAAACCCCTACAAGGGCTGTCTGCCCTGTACCGCAGGGACCTCACTACCTACCACTCTTCTACATCCACTCCAGCCTAGTCTGCTGTTGTGGGAAAATAGACCGCTCTTGTCTTGTGGGCTTCGCACTGACTGTTCCCTCTGCCTGAAGTGCTCTTCCTCAGCTACCCTCAGTTCCTTCCTCCCTTTCCTCAAGCCTGTGCTTAGGTGTCACTGCATGGGAAAGGACTCCAGTTGATGGTCTGTGTCTACCTTCATGTCTTAGTCTTGATAAACATACCTTGATTATACAATGCATTCATAGGGCAAGCTGGGAGAGGGGCATTCAGGAACCCTCTGTACTATCTTCGCAACTCTTGTAAATCTAAAATATTTCAGAATAAAAACAAACAAAAGTCGTGCCCACCAGCACTCCTTATCCCTCTGCGTTCTTGATCTTTCTCTGACTCCCCACCTTCCACACCGCGACTTACTCCTGTGCCCATTCCCTGCTAGAGTGTTCCATCAGGACAGAGTTGGCCATAAACCCACATCCTGGAACAAATGCTGTACTATTATTCTATAAATCCTAGTTTCTGGGCACCACATATTTCATGGTAAGTTATTTACCATTAATACATGTTTGATTAGTTCCCAAATGTTTGCTGTCATAAATGCTGCTATAAAATAGAACATCTTGCACACATAGTTTCATACACAGATTTTTAATGGTTGGGTTTGCTGGGTCAAAGGATAGGCATATTTTAAATTTTGGTAACTTTTGTCAAATCATCCAAAAAACAATTATGCTGGAAACACGATTTACCTAATTATTCACTTTCTTATCCGTCTTCACGAGAACAAAAACTCTTCGGGAATTGGGGTTTTGCCTGTTTTGTTCAGTGCTATAAACCCAGCTTCCAGAACAAGTATTTGTTGAGCAAACAAGGTGGGGTAGTAGCAAGAGCTATTGCTAAAATCGATGGGATAAGATATAGAAGTTTAAATATGTTATTTTAAGTTATAAAGGTAGTATGGTAGACAGAATAATGGTCCCCCAAAGATGTGCATGTCCTAATCTCCAGAACCTGGGAATATATTCCCTCATAGAGCAAAAAGGACCCTGCAGGTGTGATTACCTTAAGGGTCTCCACCAGAAGAGATAACACTGGATTATCTGGTGCACCCAATGTCATCACAAGTGTCCATATAAGAGGGTCAAAAGAAGGCGTGACAGTGGAGGCAGAGGTCGGGGGAGAGATTGGAAGAGGCTGCTGGCTTTGAAGATGAAGGAAGGAACGTGGGTGCCTCTGGAAGCTGGAAAAACAAAGCAGCCAATTCTCCCCTGAAGCCTCCAGAAGGAGCACTGCCCTACCAACATCTTCACTCTAGGATTTCTGACCTCTAGAAAGGGAGGAGAATGACTTGGTGTTGTTTTCAGCCACCAAGTTCATGGTGATTTGTTACAGCAGCATTAGGAAATTAACTCAGGTATCAATACAAGAAGTAAAATAAAAATCTAAGTCCCAAACATGAGCTGTGGAGGAGGTGGGAAGGAAAGGGGGGAAAGGAAGTTTACTGATACCATGTCTTTCCTAAGGGAATTGGCAGAGTTCAGTGTCTCCAGCCACAGGTTTTTTCACACGTCAGCTACCCTTGGATGCTGTCCCTAGTAGGATGAAAACCAGACAGTTAAAAGAGGCTGCCATTGCACACGCACCCCAAAGTTTATAGCAGCAATGTGCACAATAGCCAAACTATGGAAAGAGACCAGGTGTCCATCAACAGATGAATGGATAAAGAAAATGTGGTATATATATATATATATATATATATATATATATATATACATGGACTATTACTCAGCCATCAAAGAAAATGAAAACTTGCTGTTTACAAAAACATGGATGGAGCTAGAGGGCATTATGCTAAGCACAATGTCAGTCAGAGAAAGCCAAATATATGATTTCACTCACCTGTGGAATTTAAGAAACAAAACAGATCAACATAGGGGAAAGGAAGGAAAAATAAAATAAGACAAACAGAGAAGGAGACAAACCATAAGAGACTCTTAACTCTAGGAAACAAACTGAAGGTTGCTAGAGGGGAGGGGCGGGGGTGGGGAAATGGGGTCACTGGGGGATGGGCATTAAGGAGGGCACGTGATGTCATGAGCACTGGGTGTTGTATGCAATTGATGAATCACCAAATTCTACCCCTGAAACTAACAAAAAAAGAGGCTGCCCCTGGAAGAGGGTGGGAGGCACCTGCCCTCTTTGCTCTTTAGTGCTCATGGATTGATGATCATGGGCGCATCTCACCACCATAAAAATGTACTTTTAGCACCTGCTCTTGCACTGGTGCTCTGGAAAAGTGCACGGCGTACTCCCAGCAGCAGTCCAGTGGCTGCAGAAATGTGCAGCAGACTGGGGCTGCCTCTGCCTACAGGGAAGCCATGGCCCCTGGGCCCCTGACAGCTCACAGAAGCACTGGCCAGTGGGAAGGGAACCCAAGCAGGAAGGCAGAAATCCCAAGGCTGGGTGCATGTACCATGTACAGTGAAGCAGAGACTTGGCCCATGACACCCCTTCCCCTCACCCGCAGAGACTGTGGATTGACTACCATCTTCATCCAGGCCCAAGGGGGCACCTCTGTTCTCTAGGCCTCTACTGGAGAGTTCCAGGACAGGGCTGCATGTCTGTGTGTGCATGTGTGCACGTGAGCAATACTGTGTACATGGGTGTGCGTGTGTATGTGGGCATGTGCAGCCAGGTAAGTCCAGGCCTGTGTGGACGGGCATGCATGCTGGTCTGTGTGTGTGTGTTCAGGGCTGCACTGAATGTGCATATGTGCACATACACTTGAGTGTGCACAGGCTCCTTGTGGATGCATGTGCATTCCTGTGTGTGTCCTTGTGCATGGAGATCTGCTTATGACCATGCTTTGTTTGGTGCTCATGATTCGAAAACTCAGAGCCAGTGCTCACTTCAGCAGCACATACACAAGAACTCAGAGCTAGCATTTAAAAAGATTTCAATAAAAGTCTACATGTTCAGTTTCTTTTGAAAAGTGGTAAGGCAGTACTGGGCCATGTTCCTGAAGGGCATCTACCAATGATAGCCCCTAGGCTCTGCCCTGCCCTGCCCCTCTAGAGGGGTCATGTGGCCTCCAGGTTTTGGAGATCTCACCGCTCCCTACTGTCTCAGGCATTACCTGCCTCGCCCATCTATGTTACCTCTTGGACTCCTCCAGAAGTCTGAGATCCTTTGATAAAGTCCCAACCATTTGGTAGCAAGTTCCAGCCTGGTCAGTGCGTGCACCCCTGCCCCAACCTGGCCAGCATTCCCATTCCTGCTTTTGTTCACTTTCAGCCACTTTGTCCACATGGTCACTCTGTCTCTCCCCAGGCTTCTCCTGATGTTGTCCCCCTAGTTGGTTACGCCCTCCTCACCCTGTGTCTTGACTGGCGTCTTACTCTTTCTTCAGCTGTACTCCAGATGTGCCCCTTCCTCCAAGAGGTCTTCCCAGATCTTCCCCAATCTTCCCCCACCATCAGTCCCCCTGCTCTTCTCCCTGGCTTGCCATGCTTCACTACTGATCATACTGTTGGCAGGTATACCTGAGCTGGGCCTAGAAATCCTTCGAGGGATAGAAATATCTTGATAAGCCCATGGCATAAGAGGGGAGGCATAATTGTGATTAGGAGCCAAATCATTAAAAACAAAGAACTCCTAAACACACCTGTAAGAAAATGATTAGCCTGACTTAAAAAAAAAAAGGGGGGTCAAAGACCTGAGGAGACACCTCCACAAAGAAGACACACAGATGACAGGTATGCAAATGAAAAGATGCTCCACATCACCTGTCATCAGGGAAATGCAAATTAAAACCACAGCAAGACACCACTACACATCTATTTAAATGCCCAAAATCCAGAATACTGATAAACCAAGTGCTAGTGAAGATGTGGAACAACAGGAGCTCTCATTCACAGCTGGTGGGAATATGACATGGTGCAAAGACTTTGGAAGACAGTTTGGCAGTTTCTTATAAAACTAAACATTTTGTTACCATAAGATCCAGCAATCACACTTCTTGATATTTACCCAAATGAATTGAAAACTTATGTCTGCACAAAAACCTGCACATGGGTGTTTATGGTAGCTCTATTCATCATTGCCAAAACTTGGAAGCACTCTAGATGTTTTTCAGTAGGTGAATGGATAAACTGTAGTATGGTCATACAGTGCGATGTTATTCAACACTAAAAAGAAATGAGCTATCAAGCCATGAAAAGACATGGAAGAAACTTAAGTGCATATTACTACATGAAAGAAGCCTGTCTGAAAAGGCTACAAGTTGTAAGATTCCCACTATGTGATGTTCTGGGGAAAGCAAAACTATGGAGAGGGCAAAAAGACTCATGGTTTCTGGAAGTTGGGAGAAGGGATGATTAGAGCATAGAGGATTATCAAGGCAGTGAAATTACTCTGTGTGATACCATAATGATGGATACATGTCAGTATTCATTTGGCAACCCCACAGAATGACAATGCCGAGAGTGAACTCTTGTGTAGACTATGGACCTTGGGTGAAAAGGGCATGTCAGTGTAGGTTCATCTATTGTAACAAATGCACTACTCTGTTGCAGGATGCTGATAATAAGGGAGGTTGTGCATGTATGGGAGGACAGGGGATATAGTGAAACTCTGTACTCCCCACTAAATTTTGCTATGAACCTAAGATTGCTATAAAAATAAAGTTTATTAATTAAAAGCAATAAAGAAATCAAGTTGAGTTATGTCTTAAAAGGGAGTTAAATTCTAAAACCAGATCAGAAGCTGAAACCCTAATTAGCCAAAATTACTTTTGAAAGTTTCCTTAGATCATCCAAGAGCACTGTGTATGACATATACGAGGCATATTGGGTGCTGATGTCCCCTCTCTCTGTACACCCATCACAGCTGTACTTCCCCTTTGAGGTGGGTAGAATCAGTAGTCGGCCTGCAATTATTTTGTATGATAAATACATGTCTTTCAATGCTAGGGTCACCATAAATGAGGCTGGAACTCATACTGTGAGAATTGAAGTCAGGATTGGGAAGTGCACCTTCTAGTATACGGGCATGGATTATCCCAAATGATGCATTTTTCTCCCTCATCTTCCGGAACTACTGTAGCTGAGGAGAAATACAAAAGGAAGAGATAGAGACGTAGGAGAAAAAAACTAATTGGTGGACAAACATTTCTAAGGAGGATGAAGGATACCAAGAGGATTTATCTGTCAACAGGTGGGACCTGTCTTTCTCCCAGATGGCAGAGGGAGAGGAAGGGCACAGGTAATTGTTCACAGGTGGTGGTAGCAGAGAAGGGAGTTGACTATGTCCTTTCACTGCTGTGACCTGCCTCCCTTTTCTGCCCAAGAATAAAGATTCAGGTCTGGGGCATTGCACGAAGGGGCCCTTCTCAGCAATACCCTTGCCACTCAACAGTACATAATCTAGTACAGCTGGGCCAGCCTGCTCTTCTCTCCTCATGCCCCCATGTACACAGTCAGTCTCACATTTGTGATTTTATTCTGTTTTACCTATTTTAAATGGCTTTCACATATTCTTCGGTCTAGGTTTCCCCCCAAAAGCTGGCCAGGGACAAAGATTTAGGTATATGCCATTTATTTGGGAATAGATCTGGAAAACATTGGTAGGGGAGTAGGAAGTATAGGGTGGGTTAATACCAGCTCTCCTCCTTTGCTGGTGGGAGTCACTTTGGAGGCCTTCATCCTGTGGAACTTCTGCCTGCTCTGCCTGACAGGTGACATGTGCTGTCTGGCCTCTGGCTACCCGCAAGGATGGAGCTGCAGGGAGCCACTGGCAGGCGGGGGCTATCTGTAGGGGCCTCTGGGTCATGCAGGACAGTGCCTGCCTCACCATCAAGGCCTAATTTGAGGACAGGAATAAAATATCCACGCTGTCTATGTGCTCTATTAACTTCCTTAGTCTTCCCAGAAGCCCAGTGAGGTAGATATAACGGTGACTGTCTTCACCATACAGATGAGGAAACTAAAGCACAGACAGGCTCAGTGACTGGCCCAGGATCACCACCTCAGTTAGCTAGTGCTGCATAACAAGATACCCTAAAACTTGGCATCTTGAAACAACACTTCCATTGTCTTGCATGATCCTATAGTTTGACTGGGCTCAGCTGAGCTGGGTGGGGGTCCTTCTGGTCTCTCTTGAGGGTCTTATGCACAGGTGGTGGCTGGGCCTGGAATCTCCAAGTGGGCTCCACGTCCACGTCCTGGTGGGGATAGCTGGTAACCTGGGTCTGGTCTTTGTCTTCACTTTTGCTTTGGTTTCTTGATGTGGTGTCTGGATTCCAAGAGTATGAAAGTGGCAGCTGCCAGGCCCTCTTCAGGGTTCAGCTGGAATTAGAGCAATATCATCTCTACTGCTCTACTGGTGAAAGTGAGTGGGCTGCCTGGAGTCACCGGTGTGACTGCTGGGAGGTGAGGCTCATAAGGGTCATCTTTCGAGACCAATGACCTCAGTTGCACAGCTAGCAAGAGACAGCAGTGGATTCCAGCCATGCTGCCAGCTCTGGAGTCAGTGCTCACAGCATGACACTGGATGGCTTCACTGCACCTGGAGATTCACCGTGCAAACCGTTGGTGGACAGCAGAGGATGGCACATGTGATGTGTGGGAGGGGTGCCACCAGGGAACCCCCTGAGTGGGTCAAGCATTCCTGGGCAGGGGGACAGTATGGAGCAGCCTCCTGTCCCATAACCCCCCTATGCTCTCTATTTCCCACTTTTTATACTGCACTGGAATCCCATTTTTTCCTGTAAAGGGGAAGATAACAAATATTTAAGGGTTTATGACCCACATCCACCTATGATCTTTGCTGAAATTCTTCTCCTTCTTCTTTTTTTTTAAACAATCATTTAAAAATAAGAAAGCATTTTTATACTGCACAAAAACAGGTGCTGGCCAGGTTTGGCCCTCAAGCACAGTTTGCCAACCCCTGTTGTAGAGTCTCAAAAATCTCTCTGTCTCTATTATGTAGAGTGAGGGTTACAGTGGGTGTGGGGGCATAAAGGACATGGAGGGATGCTTAAGCTGAGTTGTGTTGGACTCGTATATGAAATAAATGGCTCTGGGCCCTGCTGGTGTCACTTTAGGAAATGTAGACTTCAGCTCTCAGGTGGCTCAGAGGTGCAGGGAAGAAGGAGTACCTATCAAATGGGAGGAAGCGGGGGACATGTCTGGGGGATCTGAGCCCTAAGAACACCACGCTAGATGCAGTGAAGATCATTCTCTGTGATACTCCATTCTCTGCACCCAGTCAGTAAAGCTTAGTCAAGACCCTGGGCTGGACTCATCTGAGCTGGGGTGTTCAGGGGATGACATCTGTGTGATTTTTGCAATGATGGTGGCAGTTCCTTCCACTCTTGATATGTGGCCCTTTGTGAGTGGTCTCCCATTATGGGATCCTGTCCCCGCTCTCTCAATATGGCTGCCATGGGACTGACTTGCGATTTCTGAACCCAGCTTCAAGAAAGTTTGCAGCTTCTGCTACTGGCCTGTTAGAAGCCTGACACTGCCTTGTGAGGAAGCCTAGCCAGGTCTCCCTGAGGATGAGAGTCCCAGAGACTGATGGTTGGCACTGGCCACCAGGCATAATAGCGATGCTGCCTGACACCAAGGGTCAGCAAGCTTTTCCATGAAAAGCAAGAAAGTAAATAGTTTAGACTTTGCAAGCCGTATGTGGTTTCTGTCCAACTACTCACTCTGCTATCATGGTGAAAAGCGACCATCAATAATACGAAGAACATACCGGGTGAGCTCTTATCTGAGAAGGAGAAATACAAAATGGGGTGGGGGGCACTACCTGTGAAATCCATTGATGAGAGCTCTAAAGACTGGTTTTTAGATAATAGCTCTCCTTCCTGTGAACTCTGACAGGCACAGGCATATAGAGCATGCTTGTCTCCAGATGCTGCAAGAAGGGTCTGGGTGGGGCTGCAGAACTGGGGCTGCCTGGTGGGCCCATACTAGTCTGTGGCTTCACAGCTACTCCCATTCTAGAGGATAGGCTGTAGTAGAGTGTATGAATGGATCCAAGCAAGGGGTGCCAACCAAACTATCTGTGGTTGATAGGGAGCTGGTTGGACCAGCTGCTACCCTGCTTTCAGGCCAGCCCATAAGCAAGGGGCTGGGGTTGGGCCACCTTCCTGGCTAACTCCTGACCTCTTAGTAGTAAGTCAGAGAGGGGAGTCCATAAACACTGGGCTCAGGCTGGTGGGGACAGGGGGACTCTGCTTTCTAGTACATTCTTACCTTTTCCAATACCCTTGGACCTGACTGACTTACCCAGAGGTTAGTGAAGGTCAAGGAAATTAAGGTTGGAGCCCTGGAGGAGAAAGGCACCAGAATACAGAGGGTTCTCTCCCTCTACAGGGGAGCCAACAAATAAGTGGTTGCAGGGGAAGGGTGAGAAGTACACCCTGTCTAAGTGCATGACTTAGTGCAAGAGAAGGCTTCCTTGTCCCATTCAAGGCCAATGGTCTTTCTTGACCTCTGAATTGTGTTGAGAAGACAGGATAGAGGCCTCTGGAGGCATTTACATGGTGGAGGATCCACTTGGGAACCTTGGACTGGCTGAGCCCAGGACCCAGATGGAACATCATCATCCCTTCCCAGGGTCTAATGTTAACCTGCTTATATATAGTGGATCTTGGGCATCCACCTGGGGGAAGACTGGGAGCTTGACTTGGGAAGAGAGTGGAAGAGGAAGGGATATGCCAGGAATTTTCTTCCCCCAAAGGTTCTTTGGACTGGGCTCAAACTTCTGGAGTCTGGAGAAGGGACCATTTCTAGTTGGTGGGGGAAGCATGACTCTGGAGTAGCTGTGACGACCAGAAGTGATGGACATGCACAGCAGGGGACCTTGCAGATGTGGGCAGCAAGCTGCAGGGGGGCCTATGATGTGGGATGTGGTACAGAGCCTGGGGGAGACCATCCCCTGCCTCAGCCTAGGACCCGGGACCGCCCAGAGCTGTGGATGCACTGGCAGAAACAAGCCTCCTGTGGCGGGCAGTGGTGGCAGGGGACAGGGGACCCTGAGGAGGTGCTGCAGATCAGCCTCACCCACAGAAGAGCTTCTAGGTGTGTAGAAGGCCCTGAGCTGTGCCTTTTCTTCCATTCGTATGTGGAAGTCCTAATACCCCATACCTTAGATGTAACCATATTTAGAGACAGGGTCTTTAAAGAGGCAACTGAGTTAAAATGAAGTTATTGGGGGAGGGGCTATCCAGTAGAACTAGTGTCCTTATAAGAACAGTAGATTAGTACATAGACATTCACAGAGGGGTGACCACGTGAGGACACAGGGAGAGGACAGAGATCCAAGGACAGAGGCCCCAGAAGAAACCAACCCTACAGACTCCTTCATCTTTGAATTCCGGGTTCCAGAACTGTGAGAGAGGAACTATCTGTTGTCTCAGCCCCCCTACCTGTGGGACTTTGTTCTGGAACCTGAACTGACTCTTACACCACAGTTGAGGACTCACGGAGCTCGGCAGGGGCACGCACGCACAGGGCCTCCTGAGCCACCCGATGTTGTGTTATACTTGTTTCGTAGCCAGTGTGAAACAGCTCCTGAGTTTGCAGCTGAGGGGAGAGACTGCAGGCCAGACCTGGGGCAAGAAGGTTGTCTGGAACATGAGTCTCCAGAACTCATGCCTGTGTGTTTTATATTTTGGGTTATAATATATTACATTATTTGGTTTCCTGTTCTAGTTGTTCTGGCTTTGGCCAGCGGGAGCTCCTTCAGTTGGCTCCTGCAGCCCTCATTATTGTGGTTTTGTTTTCTGAGCACGTCCTTACTTTCAGAGCTCCAAGATGTCCCATGGTCACCCTGCAGATTTCCTGCCCCAACCCTGGAATCAGCCATTTCCCCAGGGAGCCCTGTTCCTTCTGCTGGAGAATGGTATCAGAAACCAGCATTTGGTGTTGGTTGTGCTAGTGGACTGCCATTTCTTCTAGGCCCTTCCAACTCACAGAGCAAAGAAGTATCTGTGTGTGAACACCCCCATGTCCATAAATATTTCCAAACGTGGCCATCAGTACCTGTCTTAAGCTAAACATCAGCTCACATTCATGTCTCTAACTCCAGTGTCTCATGCAGGGATCATTCCAGCCCAGCCCTTTGCCCTAGTTTGCCTATAATCCCCCACCCCAACAGTGAGAAACCTGGCTCTGCCACCCGCCGTTCAGTTCCTTAGTCGATTGTACAATTCCAGGATACATGGAGGGAGCCATTAGAATTGCTCACCCTTGGGAAACCACTTTGCCAGCCTGACTGGGTGCTTATGTGCTCTCTCAACGCTGTTCTTAGAGACTCCCATCATTTTCAGACTTACTTAGGCCAGAACCATTTCCACCAGTCCATTAAGGGATGCTCTTTCATATATATTCTTTTGTACAGGTTATTTGCTTACTTTATGAATTTTTGATATTACTGTGTCCTCATGTGGTATTTGTTGGGTGAGTCAATGGCAGGGTCTACCCTGTTGCTGAGCTTCTCTGATTTCTGCCCCCACATGTCTAAGCATCTCCCACACTCCCACCCCTGTCTCCATGGTGTGGCTGTCACCTCTCTGCATTTCAACACCACCTTCCTTGCCGGCCTTGCTTGAGTCCTACCCCCCTCAGTGAGCTGTCCCACAGTGAAGTTAGCACACTGCTTTACTGTTTCCCCACATTTCTCAGCAGGTCATCTTCAGATCTTTTTTGTACTCCGGGAAACCCAGGGAGAAAGCAGAATCGGCTCCTTTGGGAAATGGTGCAGGAGATTCCTCGCTGTTGGGCGGAAGGTCTGCTCTCCACTTAGTATTACTGTACTCAACAGGAGAGGTTCCTCCTGTTGTTATAGCAAAAGCTTTGCCCTGGAGTCCTTGGGGCTGAGCTCTGAGGCCCTAGGTGCTAAGTCAGGACTTACAGGACAGATAAAACCCTGGGCAAGGGCAGGGACCTCTGAGCCCTGAATTTGTTGGGTCTGTCCCTGACGAACTCCCCTGGGGTCTTATTTCAGGGTCACAGTGTGGTGGACGTTGGGATGAACCTCTCAGATCCCCCTTCAGGAATAAGGGACTTGTTTTCTGGCCACTGACCAGGCACTGATCAACCTTTGGGGGATTTCCTCACCTAAATAGAAATGGGTCATTCATGGCTCCTTTCAGTAACAGACTGATGTCAGGAATAAGTTGTCTTCTCAACTTGGGACAACTCTGCAGGCCGCCAGCTCCAGATCTCCCCAGAGAACAGCCGAGGCCTGTGTCAGGACTGCGCTGTAGCTCCACTGTACCTCAATCAATGTTTGTGCAATGGAGTTGCATGTTTGTATTCCTCTAAAATTCCTGTGTTGAAGCCCTAACCCTGGGTATGATTGTGGAGGAGGTGGGGCCTTTGGTGGTGACAGGTCATGTGGGTAGAGCATCATGAATGAGATGCTCTATACAAGGAGACATGGGATGATCTGCCACACGGGGAGATGGCAAGAAGGCATCTGCTTGCAAACCAGGAACCAGATAGCCTGGCACCTTGATCTTGGACTCTTTAGCTCCAGAACTGTGAGAAGTAAGTGTCTGTTGTTTAAGTGGCCCAACTGATGGTATTTGTTATGGTAGCCTGTGACGACTAAGACCGTTTGCTTCCTTCCTGCCTTCCATAGTGTTACTCTCCAGGACATGCTGCAAGTGGATGTCTACCTCAGAGTCTGCTTCTGGGGAGGTCCACAGTATGCCTTAGAACAGAAGGCCAGGCAGGAAAGGGCCCAGCCCAGCCAGCCCACCGCTCTTCCCTGCTCATGCTAGGGCCCTCAGCTTGGAGGCTGGTAGGCTGGCTTTCTGTCCATTGTTAGCTGACCAGTCTGCGGCCCTCTCTCTGCTCCCTGCACCTTCCGTCCAGACTTGCCATGTCTTTTGGCCAGGGCTGCAGAGCAGGAACAAAGGTGCTGAGGCATGGGAAGACATGGGGAGGAGGCAGGCTAGGAGGCTTTTCAAGGTTCCTAGTGGGGTTCTCACCGACAACGGATGGCAGCACCCTCTGGGGAAGTAAGTGAGTAGAAGGAAGAGCTCAGCGTGAGGCCGCTGGCCAGCTGGAGATAGCCCGGGCCAGGGGGACAGCTCCTTCTCTGTTCCAGGTGATTGCTGCCCCAGGAAAACCAAGGCCCGGGGTTGCCTGGGCTGCAGATTTTTAAAGACAAGCTAAAGATCCTGACTTTTATGCAAAAAGTTCTGATCTCTGACTGGTTTTGTTTCTCAAAAACAAACCAGACCCACCTGCTGCAGAGTCTTCTAACGGCGCTGCCACATGTGTGGCCCTGCTCTGTCGTGAGGCAATGAGAGGATGCGCCAGTGACCGGGCTGGTCCTGGGGTGGCCCTTTAACCTGCTCTAGATGCTCGCCTCTGTCTGCCACTGGGCTTATCTCTCTCACTTCTTCGACATGGCAGCCACATGTCCCATTCCACAGTCTGCATCCCCTCCTGACGGCTGGCTTCTCTGAAGACCCCTGGCCAGTGTCCTGAAGGCAGTCTCCATGGGCCCTGCCAGACAGTGGTCCACATCCAGGTCCCATGGCTGGAGGCCAGGAGGAGCGGATGGGGCCACTGTGGAGAGTGGGGAGTGGGGAAGCCTGGGCTCTGCCACGGTGTCCCGCTGTGCCCTGAAGGCTGGGTGGGCAGCCGTCAGGGCTCGCTCTGGGTTTGGCACCGCTTGAAGGGGTTTGTGTGCAGCTGGGGTTGGGGGACAAAGGGCTAGTGAGAAGACAGGGTGGAAACAGAGGAAGGGCCTCTGTTAAAGCGGGTGGCTATTGACTTTCTGCTGTACAAAGGCCCCGTCTTGCCACCTCTCACTCACTGACTTGGTCAGCCTGGGCTGCCATCACAAAAGCCTACAGACTTGTGTGAGGTGACTAACAGCAGACATTTATTTCTCACAGGTCTGGAGGCTGGAAGTCTGAGGTTGGGGCGCTAGCACAGTCCATTTCCGGTGAGGGCCCTCTTCCTGGCTTGCAGAGGCCCTTCTTGCCAGGTTCTCCATGTGGCCAAAGGGACAGACCTAACCTGACCTCTTCTGATAAGGGCACTAATGCCCTACAGGAGGGCTCTTCCTTCCTAACCTCATCGGCCCCTGAAGACTCTACCTCCAAATACCATCATACTGGGGATTAGACCTCAACATATGAATTTGGGGAGGGGACATAAGCATTCAGTACATAACACAGTCTCAGAGCTTCGGCGCACTGGACTGCACAGAGAGAGTGTGTGTGTTTGCATGGGTGCATGTGCTGTGTGCACCTGTCTATGTCTGGATGTATGTGTGTGTGTGTGCGTACGTGGTGTGTGTGTGCATGCGCAGTGTGTGTGTGCACGTGTGCACATTCATGCTAAAGAAAATGGCCATTTAATGCCAGAGTCCAAGGTTGCCAAGAAACCACAGACCCAGGGGAGCTCACAGAGGCCTTTGGACTTCAGCAGGGCATGGAGCGAGGTTCAACCAGTCAGCATCTGGGTTACACATTTATTTTCATACAGTAAGTATTTCGGGGGGTAGGAGAGAGCTGCCACAATGTGTTTTTTTTTCCTCAGTGTGACTTGTAAGCAACATTCACCAAGACTTCTGCCCATAAGCCCAAGAGGCCTCTAAGAGGGTAAGGGTTCCAGAACTGTGGTTAGTCTCTGAGTAGGGGAAGGCAGAGAGAACACCCTCTGAGGCTTTGATGCCCAAAATAACCAGCATTCTGGGCCTCTTGACTTCCAAAGTACAAACCTGAGAAGAAAGCTTCTAGAGCTGAATCCCTCAAACCCTATGGGCCTGAGAGTTTAATGATGAAGGACAAACAGCTGCATCTTACACAGTGGTTAGCATCCAAGTTGGAAATAAAAGCAGACAGAGTCAGATTTGTCTGTGAAAATCTTTTTAGCCACTCATGAAATGTAATGCATAAAATATGCCTTGATTTCTCAAAACACCTCTGATCAGTAAGTCCCTTGCACACTGAAGTCTGAGAATCCCAAAGATAGTCTGAGAAACACATTCCCTTTCTTTTCTCTTCTCCTCTCCCTTTCCCACAGAAAAAGTATATTCAGATGTCTGGGCTTGTAAAACCTTTTGCTTTTAGGATGGTTTAAGCCCTATTGTGTAGGGCAGATAATGTTGGGTGGCCCAACCGAATCACCGCACCCAAACACTTTTCCCCCTGCTGGCCTCCCACAACAGAGGCTAGAAAAGCAGACAGTAACTTTCCTAGCCTCCACTGCAATAAGAGTAGCCATGTAGCCAAGTCCCCAGTAACAAAGTGTGTAAGGGACTTTTGGGGAGTTTTTTTCTTTCTTGATAAAAGAGACAGAAAATGGTGAATGGTGGGAGCTGCTCTTCCCCGTACCCCTTTTTGCTTGTCCACAAATGTGATGCCTGGATCTGTGGCAGCCATCTTGCAACCCTGAGTCTCCAAGTATGAGCCGAAAAAGGCAATATGCTAAAGAGGGTGGAGCATAATTATGGAAAGTGCTGGGTTCTGGAACATGGACTAACTGTGAAATTTATCTGCCTCTATAATTCTTGTTTGTTTTGCTATTTGTTAGAACTAGTTTCAGAGGTGAATGGCAGAAAGCTCAAATTAATCATGTTAAATAAAACTAAACTTTATTTCTATTAAAGTAACAAAATATATATTTATTAAAGTAAGAATACCTCACTGGCAACATTTTGTAAAATTTCATTTACAGTAAATTTGCAAGGACTTCATCACATGACCACACTTAGTACCTGGGGGATTGAGAAATATAAATTCTACCTGGGCCCTGGGTGACCATGTGCCCAACTAACATTTGAGAGTTCTATACAGAGAGGAGAGGGGGAGAATGGGATATTGGGAATGGCTAGACATTTACTATGTGGGTGAACAGTAAATGGTTTATGCAGAGTCATATTTTCAGTTTCTTGCAACCAACAGTGTTCCAAGCTCACGTTCAATGAGTGGAAGGGCAGCAACTTCAAAAGCATTTCTCAGACTTCCATTTCCAACCAAGACAGAATAACAGGACCTAATTTACCCTCTTGCATGAAACAATTGCAAACCTAAACAAAAGATGAGAAACAGAGGTGGTGGGTGTGCGGGTGGCTCAGTTGGTTAAGCGACAGCCTTTGGCTCAGGTCATAATCCCAGAGTCCCAAGATCGAGTCCTGCATTGGGCTCCCTGCTTAGCGGGGAATCTGCTTCTCCCTTTGATCCTCCCCCACTCTCATGCTCTCTCTCTCTCTCAAATAAATAAACAAAATCTAAAAAAAAAAAAAAAAGAAAAGGAAAAGAAACAAATGTGGTTAAGGCATTGGATATCAAGTTGTGAAGGACAATGACCCTGAAAGATGGGAAAGCAAATGTTTTCGAGCCCAGCTTCCTGCCTTGAGAATGTTCTCATGTGGAGATGATAGGAGGGGAACTCAGATAGAGAGCCACATGGAAGAGGATTTGCACCCAGAAGAGGTTCTCCAGAGTACTCAGCAGTGGAAGGGTCAGTGCATGCAGGTGAGGAAGCAGCTAAGGTCGAGGGAAGGACGATTAGAAAAAATTAAAGGAACAGTGCCTGGGTGCACATAAAAGTCTGGGATTCATAGCTGTTCTCACCGGCCAGACTGGAAAACCTAGTAATTCATGGAGTGTTAGATGCCATACTCAGAACTGTCTTGCTTCATTAGGATAAATGCTGTTCTGGTTCCACTTAACAAATCTGAAAGGCAATGCATAATATGATCACACTGTTTCCAGTAACTTGACTGGGCACTAGAACAAAGTTCAAGAATGTATATATATATTTTAACAGGATTATACACCACAAGCAAGTGGTATTTATTTTGGGGATGCAACGATGGTTTGAAAAGTTCAAGAATATTTATAAGATACAAAGACATCAGTGAACTCAACAGAACTGTACATATATTTGACCTCATTTCTAAAAAATCACTTACATTGTCACCTAGAGTGGTGTTTGGATAGTCGAGAGGTGTGCACCATTATCAGGGCACCTGGGTGGCTCAGTCGGTTAAGCGTCTGCCTTCAGCTCAGGTCATGATCCCAGAGTCCTGCAATGGAGTCCCTCATCCAGGTCCCTGCTCAGTGGGGAGTCTGCTTCTCCCTTTCCCTCTACTGCTCCTCCTGCTTGTGCTCCCTCTCTTTCTTTCTGTCAAATAAGTAAATAAAATCTTAAAAAAAAAAGATGACAATCATCTCATCTGTCCTTGCCAGAGAATATCTCTTATAGCCTACCCCAGCTGAAAACATACTAGGAAGGGAATTCTAGGAAATATAGTTTACCCTAGCCAAGTTGGCATATCAAAAGCCATCACAGACAAGAGGGTTTTTTATCTCAGGAGTGCAAGGTTAGTTTAACATTTGAAAAACATCAATCAATGCAATGTACTGCATTAATAAATTAAATTAAAAAATACTACCATCTTAACAGAAACAGAAAAACCATTTGGAAAAATATCCAACATCCATTCTGATAGAAAAAAGTCTTAGAGAACCAGGAAAGAGGGAACTTCCTCAACCAAAGTGCGTCTGTGAAAAAATCTAGAGCTAACATCATATGTATTGGTAAAAGACTGAATGTTTTCTCCTTAAGATCAGCAACAAGCCAGCATGCCCACACTCATCACATCTATTCCACATTGTACCAGAGGTTCCATTCAGCTCAATAAAGGAAGAATAAGAAACAAAATGTATTGAGATTGGAAAAGAAGTCAACCATGTTTACTTGCAGACAACATGATTGCCTATGTGGAAAATCTGATGGAACCTACTAGAAGTAATAAGTGAGTTTAGCAAAATTGCAGGATACGAGATCTTATGCAAAAATCAATTTCTCTATACTGGTAATGGTCAGAAATTGAAATTAAAAGGGATGCCTAGATGGCTCAGTCATTAGGCATCTGCCTTTGGCTCAGGTCATGATCCCAAGGTCCTGGGATAGAGCCCCACATCAGGCTTCCTGCTCAACAGGGAGCTTGCTTCTCCCTTTCTCACTCCCCCTGCTTATGTTCCCTCTCTCACTGTGTCTCTCTCTGTCAAAATAAATAAATAAAATCTTTAAAAAAATTGAAATTAAAAAATCAGTACCATTTGTAGTAGAATGAAAAAAATCCACAACCTAGGGATAAATCTATGAGACCTATAGGCTGAAAACTACAAAACACTTTTGGAGAAATCAAAGAAGACCTATTTATTTAAATAGAGAGATATTCTTTGTTCATTGGTTGGAAGATGAAACATTGTTGTGATATCAATCATGCCCAAATTGATCTATAGATTAGATGCAATCTCAGTCAAATTCCCAGTGGGCTTTTTCGTAGAAATTGACTACTCAGTCCTCACATTCATAGGGAAATGAACTAGAATAGTCAAAACAAGTCTGAGAGCCAGAGCTTCCCGATTCCAAGCATTTTCATGCACTCATTTGGCATCTTTGTATCTTCTTTGGTGAAATGTTTGTTCAAATATTTGCTCATTTCTTTGGAGATGTTTAGTTCCTTATTACTGAGTTTTGTGCAGTGGAGAAATGTGAGGACAACTGTCCAATGGCCATGTGACTGGTGGGAAATACTGGAAGCTCTGGGTGTGCCTTGTGGGCTCGTTGGAGTCACCAGCCAAGGAGACAGAGCTGTCCCTGCTGTGGGATGGTGAGGTGTGTAGGGCAGAGGCCAGTCCTGGGGAGGGGCTGGCCAGAGCTTTGCTGTGGTCAGGTCTAGCTATTAGAGAACTGCAAGCGAGTGAAGGGCAGAGGCCAGGAAATGTTGGGGGAGTGGGGGAGGGCTCGGTGCCAAATGAACTCATTTTTTTTTCTGTCCATCACAGCTTGTTGCTCCTGAAAGTGGGGCCAACCTCCTCTAATGTCTCCCTGGCTGGAGGGGAGGGCATCCTCACTCACTGTGGCCCGGGTCCTTGGCTCCCAGAGGTCTTTTGTCTGCTACACATGAAAAGATGTCTAGTTCATCATCAGGCTCCTGGTGCCTCCCTGCAGGGCAGCCAGCTTCTGAGACCTCGTGCTACACCGGCAGGTCACCAGAACCAGGAGCCCCCAACTCATGCCCCCTATTTGTCCGTTCAGGTGCCATAACAAAGTTCCATACACTGAGCTGTTTAGACAACACAAATTTATTTTCTCACAGTTCTGGACACTGCAAGTCCACGATCAAGTCTCCTTCCAGGGTCCCTGCCCTTGGTGTGCAGATGGCCGTCTTCTCCTTATGTCCTCACTTGGTTGTCCCTCTGTGTCCTCTGCTTCTAAGGACACCAGTCAGATGAGAAGGGGGGCACCCCTCTGACCCTATTTTGTCTTAATCACCCCTGGAGAGGCCCTATCTTCGAACACAGACATATTCTGAGGCGGTGGGGGGTTAGAGCTCTAACATGTGACTTTTGAGGGATACAATTCAGTCTAACGCATTCTAAATGCAGCCCCTATAACCCCTGTGGGCACTGACTGCAATTGGCTCATCCTGCTTGAGCCCCTCAACGTCCCCCCAGGAAATGAAAGTAGGAGTTCTCGCCCACCTTGCATATCAGGAAAGTGGTGTGGAATGCTTGCTGGGTTTGATGAAAGGTATCAGTTGAGCACGGAGAGCCCTCCCAGTGCGGCCCCCAGACTGAACTCCGCGTGTGAGTGCCACCTGCTGCCTCACCACCCCACAGATGGACCCACAGTAATGAGGTGGGACTTGCCCAGCCAGAAGTTACAATATAAAGCCGCCCTGCATCTCTAGTGGAAGAGCAAAAGGATTCCAAACCTGCGAAAGGATTCAAATGTCTGGGGAACATCATGTGATGGAAAGTAATCTTTTAAAATGGTAGGGTGAGAATAAATTAGTTAGAAAGTGCTGTTAGAAAGAAGCTAGATGTCCATCAACAGATGAATGGATAAAGAAGATGTGGTATATATATACAATGGAATACTATGCAACCACCAAAAGAAATGAAATCTTGCCATTTGCAATGACATGGATGGAACTGGAGGGTATCATGCTAAGCAAAATAAGTCAATCAGAGAAAGACAATTATCCTATGATCTCTCTGATATGAGGAATTTGAGGGGCAGGGCGAGAGGATGTGGGGGGTAGGGAGGGAAAAAATGAAATGAGATGGGGTCAGGAAGGAGAAAAACCATCAGAGACTCTTAATCTCACAAAACAAACTGAAGGTTACTGGGGGGTGGGAGGGTAGGGATAGGGTGGATGGGTTATGGACATTGGGGAGGGCTTGTGCTATGGTGAATGCTGTGAAAGGTGTAAGCCTGATGATTCACAGACCTGTACCCCTGGGGCAAATAATACATTCTATGTAATAATAATAATAATAATAATAAGTGCTATTAGGTCATCAGGCTTATCATTTGCAAGAGAATTAGAGTTGGAGACCTTACATCAAAGTGAATTCCAAGTACATTATTTAAGCGCAAAAATAAATAAGGCTATTAAAATACTGTACTGGGGGAAAAGTTTAGGTGATGTTTAATAAAGGTAAGACAGGGCAGGCCTTTATAAGCATAACACTATAGTGAGAAACTATAAAAGAAAATATCACTACATTTGACTAATAAAATTTTAGATGAAGTTTAGGATTAAACACCACAAAGAAAGTGAATAAACAAACAACCAGAACTAAATATTTGTATCACAAATGTAATACCCTAAGAATGTGAAGAGTTTTTATAAGCCAATAAGAGAAAAGATGAACACTCCCTGAAAATAAAGGGTAATACAATTTTCACTATTTGAAGATGCTAGCCTCCTTATGGATTAATTTGTGTTTTCAGAACAAGGTTTCGAGGTAGGTACTGTTTTCTCTATGTGGAGATAAGGAAAGGAGTGTGGAGCCAGCCCCGCAAGCTCACCCTAAGGACTGACAGAACCAGGGTCAGCAAGGCCTTCACGCAAAGACAAGAGCAGCTGTCTCTCGTGGGGTACCTGGTGGCTCGCTCGGTTAAACCTCTGACTCTTGATTTCAGCTCAGGTCATGATCTCAGAGTCCTGAGATCGAGCCGTACCTGGCGCTCCACACTCAGTGGGGATTCTGCTTCTCTGCTTCTCCCTCTCCCTTTTCCCCTCTTCCTGCTTGCGTGTACTCTCTCTCTCTCTCTCAAATGAATAAATTAATCTTTTTAAAAAAAGAGCAGCTGTCTCATTTGCTGAGAAATGTAAGACTTTGATATTCAATGCAAATTAAATGCAAATTTATACAAGTTTAACACACATTAAAACAACACTGCAATTTTTAAAGTCCCATCAGGCTGACCAACATGAGATGTGAATGCCAATTGGGGATGCCATGTGAACCAGCAGCCTCAGTTATCGTGGGTGAAGGCATGAAACTGACCACCTTTCTGAGTGGAAGCAGAGTGTCGAGGGGAAGGAAGCAGGCACTGATCTGGCTGTGGGCACTGGAGACGCAGATGTGGACAAGTCCACGGTGAATCAGCACACAGGGATGGGGTTAACACAGGCCTTAACTCCAAAGGCCCTGACTGGGTGCCGATTATTGTCGCTCAATAATCGTGACCTTGGCCTCCTCCTGTTGCAGCCCTTCATCTTTTAAAGGAGGGTACTAAGAGTAGCGACGCTTCAAGTTGGATTTAAGTAAGGGTTAACTGGGCTATTCAAAAGCCTAAGCTATTATTATTATCTTGTTTGATTGTTTGATTTTTAAAAACAATGATCTGACATGTGTAGTCAGAACATACATGTATGTATGTGTGTGCATTGCGCACGTGGGCATGTTTGTGTGTGGATGTGCAGATATGTATGCATGCATGTGTATGTGTTCATGCACATGTATGCATGCACACATGTATCCACATATACATGTGTATGCACATGTGTCATGCATGTGAGTATACAGTGCATGCGTGCACTGTGTCACAGGCACATTGTATGTGCATGCATGTGTGTAGGCATGCATGCATGTACATATGTGTATGCATGTGAGTTGTGTATGTTTGCATGGAAGAAGAGGGTCACTGACAAAATTCTTGGCTGTAAGAGAAAAAGGCTGTGAGTGGGAGGTTTGCAGAAGGAGGAAAGAGGGAAGCAGGTCCCACTCTGTGGAGAGAATCCACTGAAGCACAGGCAAGGTCCAACCAAGCAGGGAGTGCTGACAGCTTAGCAGCAGAGATAAGTCAAGGCCAGGAAGGGGGGTGGGGTTGGGCTAAAGCAGCAAGGGGTCTGACTGTGAGCAGAGAGAAGTGCTCAGTTAAAAAGTGACTCGGGCTACCCTTTGTCCTTGCAAACTTTGCTCTTCCTCCTGTCCCTGGTTCTATTGCCAGGAGTCTGGCTTAATTATTGATGTTTAAAGTGCATTAACTTCTTCCTTACAGAAGAATTCCCATTAATAAATGTAGAAGAACTGAGAGGAAAGGAAGATCACCATAGAATACCTCAGTAGTAATTGCTGCAGGCAGGACCCGCTGGTGGATATTAACATTCGTGGGTGAAAGCTGAGGCAGACTCAGAGAAATGCCCCTAAAATATTTAGTAAATACAAAGAGGACAATAGTAAGTTTACAGTGGAGTATCCGGGCTGGCAGCAGTAGTCATGTGATCAAGGTTAATGTCACGGATGGAAGACAGTGACATGAAGCACCCTCTGATAGGATACGCCTGAGGGACATCTCACTTCTGTGCTCTTGACACAGAATTGCTGAAAATGTATCACCTCAGTCCAGTCATGGGAGAATCAGGCCCAAAGAGAGGGATATTCCAGAGTAAAGGATTAGCACTCTTCAAATGCATCATGAAGGGCAAGGAAGGCTGAGGAACTGACCCAGACTGCAGGAGACTAAGGAGTTGTGACAACCAAGTGCAGCCTGGGGTCCCAGACAGGGTCACTAGTGGGGTGCCAGTCAAATCCAGATAAAGTCTGTAGTCCACTCCCTGGGACTGTGGCGGTGATCACTCCTCTGGGTAAACGTGCTCTGATCGTGGGAGATGGCAATAAGAGGGGAGGGGTGAAGGGTATACAGGATATACAGGAACTATCTGTACCGGTTTTACAACTTTCCTATAAATCTAGCATTATCTCAAAATGCAACAGTAGTGGGGGTGGGGCTGAATCACCAGATGTGCACAGTGGTCTTTGCTTGCGTCCCCCTGTTGCCCACACAGACTGTGCTGGGCCTTTGTGTTGCAGGGACCAGCATGGAGGTTAACGCAACCTGTGGTCATGAGGTACACTCTCTGTGTCATCTTCTGGGGGGCATGGAAGGGTCTACATAGGCCCTGTGGGTGACCATGGTTCTGAACCAAGAACGACATTTAAATTCTGACAGCCAATGGCACATATAAAATCAAGCCTCTCCCAGGATGCCCAGGCTCTGTGGTTGCCAGGGGTAGGGCTCACACAAGGGATGGTGATGTCGTACTCATACAGACACACCTAGGCTGAGGAGACATCTGGAATGTAACCCGCTGCCTTAGTCTGCTTGGGCTGCTCTAACGAGCTAGCCCAGCATGGGGGCTTTAACCACAGACATTGGTTCCTCACAGTTCTGGAGGCTGGAGGTCCAAGATCAAGGTACTAGCAGATTCAGCTCCTGGTGAGGCCCCTCATCCTGCTTTGCCATGTGTCCTCATTCAGGGTGGGGGTGGTAGAGAGTACTCTAGTCTCTTCTTACCAGACACCAATCCCATCATGAGACCCCACACTCATGACCTCATCTAACCCTGATTACCTCCCAAAGGCCCCATCTCTAAACACCCCACCCCCGGGGCTTAAGGTTTCAACATGCGAACTTTGGGGGGGACACAATTCGGTCCATCACTGGCCAAAACAGATCTCCAAATCTACCCCCTCAAGCCTCTTCCTCTTCTGCTCTTCCCATTTCAGAAAATGGACCCAAACTGAAAAGTTGTTTTTGTATCCCTATTTGCTTTACTTTCCCCTGTCAGTTCTGCCTTCAACATCTATCCTTTTTCAACCTGTCCCCACATCTACCTCTGTCCATTCTCCACCTAACACATAATTGAAACTATCAAACCATCCAGCAGATTAGCCCACTCCTCACTTAGAACCCTCCAACACCTGCACACCCTACTCCTCCCCAGAGTCTACAAGGTCCTGCCAACCTCAACCCCCTGTACTCCTCCCCACCTGCTGCATCACCATCCCTGGGTATCTTCGCACCCCTTGGCTGAGCCCTGGGTCCTCTGCACTCAGTGGATGTGCTTTGTCTCTCTGGTTTGTCTGTCACTTAGGGATGAACCGCAGTAGCCCCTGTCAGAGGTGCCTCCCCCATTGCCGGCTCAAAGGAATCATTGTTCACTGTTGATTCCTGTGTTTACTGATCTTGCTCTTCTGGAACATCTGCTCCACGTGGAACAGGCTCCACCTGGTCATCTCCTGAGTCTAGGATGGGCTTGGCACACAGTAGGTGTTCAATACACACCTGCTGAATTAACTAGTCAATTAGTTGCTTCTTTTTGTTAATTGTAGCCCTTCTGTGGGGGCACAGTAAGAGTCTGGCAGGGCAGGCAATCCCCAGGGGTTTTCTGGAGTAGCAAGATTTAGTAGGAATGCACTGACCTTGTAGCTAATCTATAGGTGGAATCCTCATGCACCTTACATGGGGTCACCTGGGAGCCCGCAACCCCTCAGCAGCAGCAGAACTCTTCCCAGCTGCTAATGAATGGCTCAGGGTGAGAGCAGAGACCCCAGGCCAGCATCCCCAGGAGCTGGGCATAGTGAACAATTAACTGACTTTGGACCTGACTTGGCCATGGTCTTGGGAAATCTGAGGAAGGGGAAACAGACCAAATGGCTGGTACAAAAGAGGCCAGTGGGCAGAGAGGGCAGAGGCCTGCCCAGGGACAGGACTGGATATTTCTCTGAGTTTATATTTTCCTGGCCATTTCCATGAGCATTTACAGTGTGGAGGGAGTCAATGAAGGAAGGCTCAGTTTTCTCCCCAGGAAGCTGAGGGAAGTGGGTTTGTTGAGTGCCCAGTGGAAGACTCATGGACTGAAGAAGAAGCTGAGCCTCAGAAGGAGTAGGGAAGGGGCAACTCCAGACACTCGGCTGGCCAGCCAGTTTTAGGGTTTGAAATCTCATTTCTTGGTGCTGCCAAGAATCAGAGGTCCAGGCCCCTGTTCATTCCTAACTCCCCTGTGAAGAGCAGGTGATGGCTCATTCTGGCCAGGAGACTACATCCCAGAAGTCCTAGGTGTAAACATTGCCCTGGGAAACAACTGTGAGCCATAAGATGGGAGACAGACACAGGGCTCAGCAGAGCATCTGGAGTCAGGAGAGACAGCCTGCAGAGAGAGTCTCAGGCATAGACTTCCTTCCCTCCTTTAGGTATTATTTCTGCTTTAATTGAGCAACATGCAGGATCCTGCATTCGTAGTTCACTTATTACTAGTTTATGTCTTTACAACCTAAAATATATGCTTTATCTTAAATTCATAGGAATTTAGGACCTAGTAGGTCCTAAATAATATAATAAATATAATATAATACACTAAAATAGGCCCCATAGGAATAAGACCTAATTCAGGTCTGTCTGTTGCTCACAAACTTCCTTCGGTTCTAGCCTTGGTTATTCATTCTGTGTGGGCTCCTCGCCTTCCCCTTCAAGTTTAATGTCTCTGTCTACTTTGTTCCAGATGTTTCTCAAATACCTCTTCCTTTTAGCTCACCCTCTCTTTGTTAGTGTTGGTTCAATGTTTCCAGCTTCCAAGGATGATTTACACAGATCTTTTGCGTGTTTCACATTTTTGCCCTCATTTTAGGAAACCATGGCCTGGTCTTGTTTCAACACACTTTATTTTGTCAACAGTAAGCCATCTTGCAAAATCTCTTTGTGTTCCTGATAGGAGAGCCATTGAAGTGCCTGAAGACACTGCTCCTTTCCTGTGGGAAAGCTTGGCCAAGGCCCAGAGGCAACACCTCTCTCCCTTTACTTAGAACTTTTGAAATGAACTTAGCTATGGATGAAAGTTTGGGCTGTGGGGAGAATGTTCCAGACACAGTACTCTGTCATCCTCTCTGAAGTCAGTGGACCCTAACAAGATGAAATGGAGAAGGATAAGAGGAAAGTTTCCTTCTTGGTTAAAAAAAAAATTGTAGTATACAGGATGGGAGAATTGTATGAACAGGGTGTTTAGACAAGGCCAATTTTATACAACAATGTTGAAACAGTTCCCTCAAATGGCTACATTAAAATGTAAAAACTATATATTTTTGAATTACTAAGTGTTATGTGAAAGAGACATTGATAGCCCTTCTAGAACCCTTGGTGCCCCTTCCAGGACCTACTCTGGGAGGTAGGCAGGAAGGGTTGTTCTGAACCAGCTTAGTGAATCCTTCTCCAACGTGGAAAGTACTGTGGCTTGTGAGACACAAAGATGCAGTTTAGGTGGATGTTTCCATAACATTCCAGGTGGAATGAAGAAGTACTTCCTAAGCCTGGAGACAATGCTAGAACACACAAAGCAGAAGAAGTTTGATAGATTCAACCACAGAAGATGGCAAATGATAAATACTTCTTGAAAGTCAGTAAAACATAGGCCAAAAATAAAGCAGCACCCTAATAGATAAATGAGAACAATTTTTTAAAGATGTTTAATTTGTAATTAAAAAAAGAAAGAATTTTTTAATTGAGGTATACCTCAATTAAATGTGTATCTCAATTGACATATAACATTATATTAGTTTCAGGTGTACCACGTAATGATTTGACATTTGCCTATTGTGATCTTGTCAAATGACTAGAAATAATTTTAAAGGAATGAGAAGACTCTGATGGGCTAGGAAGTGGCAAACAAGCCATCTTGAGCACAGGATGGGGATGGGGTGGGTGGGGTGGTGGGGATTCCAATCCTGAAGGCCTTTGGGGCCAGCTGTGTCCTTCTGCATCAAAATGTGCTTTCCTGTTGGCATGGTAAATGGTTCTCCATCCCCTCACTTTCAATCAGGAGGTGTCTTTAGATGAGGGCAAAATGAGTCTCTTACAGACAGCATATGGATGGGTTCTGTTTTGTTTTGTTTTGTTTTTTATCCAGTCTGAAACCCTGTGCCATTTCAAGTCAAGAGTAACTATTGAAAGATATGAATTTAGTGCCATCATACTGCCTGTAAAGTCCCTGTTGCTATAGATTGTCTCTATAATTTCTGGTCTATATTACTCTTGGGGTCTTTCTTTGTTTATAGAATCCCCCTTAATATTTCTTGCTGGGCTGGCTTGGTGGTCACATATTCTTTGGTTTCTGTTGGTCTTGGATGCTCATTATCTCTCTGTCTGTTCTGAATGACAGTCTTGCTGGATAAAATATTCTTGGCTGCATGTTTTTCTCATTTAGTACCCTGAATATATCCTACTGGCCCTTTCTGTCTCTCCAGGTCTCTGTGGACAGGTCTGATGTTACTCTGAAGTTCCTCCCTCTGTAGGTAAGAAATTTTTTCCCCCTAGCTGCTCTCAGGATAGCTTCCTTTGCTCTAAGATTCACAAGTTTCACTATTATATGCCAGGGTGTTGGTCTATTTTTATTGATCTTGGGAGGGGTCTTCTCTGCCTCTTGGACATGAATGCTTGTTTCCTTCCCCAGTATGGAGGTTCCTCAAAAAGTTAAAAATAGAGCTACCCTATGACCCAGTAATTGCACTACTGGGTATTGACACTGAAGATACAGATATAGTGAAAAGAAGGGGCACATGCACCCAATGTTCATAGCAGCAATGCCCACAATAACCAAACTGTGGAAGGAACTGAGATGTCCTTCAACACATGAATGGATACAGAAGATGTGGTCCATATATACAATGGAATATTATTCAGCCATCAGAAAGGATGAATACCCACAATTTTCATTGACATGGATGGAACTGGAGGGGATTATGCTAAGTAAAACAAGTCAAGTGGAGAAAGACAATTATCATATGGTCTCACTCATATGTGGAATATAAGGAATAGCACGAGGGACCACAAGGGAAGGGAGGGAAAACTGAATGGGAAAAAATCAGAGAGGAACACCAACCATGAGAGACTCTGGACTCCGGGAAACAAACTGAAGGTTACAGAAGGGAGGCAGGTGGGGTGATGGGGCAACCAGGTGATGGGTATTAAGAAGGGAATGTGTTATGATGAGCACTGGCTGTTATATGCAATTAATGAATCACTGAACATGACATCAAAAACTAATGACGTACTATATGTTGACTAACTGAACATAATAAAAAATAAACTAAAATAAATAAACTTTAAAAAATGTGCTTTCCCTTTGGCCTAGCCATCTGCCCTCTGGGAGTTTAGCATGAGGATATGTTGCAGGGAAGCTGATAGCAGCAGAGCTACAAAGAGTGAAATAGAAAGAAAATTTTGATGACAAAGGGAAAGATAAATTAACTTATGCATCCAGAGAAGGAAGAGCATGTTAATACTATTGACCTGTATCTACTAACTTATGGTAATGTTAGGTTAAAAAAAGAGCCTGTAGAAGAACTATGGGTAGAATGTGTCCACAATGAAACAAATACATGAGAACTAATGTCTTGTTTTAAATACATTTTCTTGGTTATGAGCAAGGCTGAATTCCCCCTTTTCCTTTTTCTTCTGTTAATTGCCTGTTTGATCCTCACCCATTTCCTAACCATGTGTTTCTTATTGAATTGTGGGAGATGTTTATGCAATATAGGTATCAGCCATTTGCTCATTGTATCTTTAATAAGTAATTTTGTCTTCAATTAGTTTTCAGTTTGTTTAAGGCACGATTCATTTAGTTGTTACATACTCAGATCTGCCAGTCATTTACTATCTTTTGTTGGGTTTTATTTCTTGCTTAGCAAAGCCTTCAGTACAACATGGTTTTTAAAGTGTTGTTTCCTCCTTGGTTCTAAACATTTTGTAAAGTTTTTATGTGTAGCTCTTTAAATACAACTGACATTTTTGCTAGCCTATGGTGTGAAAAAGAATCTAACATTATGGGTCAAAAAGGATAATGAGTTTCCCCAAAGTATTTCTTGACTCTTCATCATTTCAGCTCTGGTTTGAAATGCCACCTCTATCACATAAGAAATTTCCACATGAATGTAAATCTGTTCTTGGATTGTCTGCATTAATTGCTAAAGTGTTTTGGGGGCTTTTTTGAAAACTTTAAGTATTCATAAGTATTTTCTCTTTCAGATGAGCTTTCATGTCAGCTTCTCAAATTTCAAAACCCTGTTGAGATTTTGGCTGAAACTGGACTGGATTCATAGATTTTTGCAGGCAGGAAAAAAAAGAAAAAAACAAACCAACCCAAAACCTTTATTTTAATTTTGGGAAAATTTTTTTTAAGATTTTATTTATTTATTTGACAGAGAGAGACACGTGAGAGAGGGAACACAAGCAAGGGGAGTGAGAGAGGGAGCAGTAGCCTTCCTGCTGAGCAGGGAGCTCCATACGGGACTTGATCCCAGGACCCTGGGATCATGACCTGAGCCGAAGGCAGATGCTTAACGACTGAGCCACACAGGTGTCCCTAATTTGGGGAAAAAGTTTTAAGTGATTTTTGTTTTTAGATGGCATCAAGATGTCTTCATGCCAAGTTGTCAGACCTGATGTCCTTGGGGGTCAACAGATTTCCATGTTAGCAGCATGAAGGCGCTGCTGGCTGTCCAGTGTTGACCATATGTCCAGAACTGGGAGCCAGGCACTCCATCCAGCAGCAAGCAGACCACACCCAGAATGGTGACTCCAACTCTCCCCACCAGAGAGGAGATCAGTGATGAGCTGCCACCCATGGGAAAGGCAGAGAGTGAGGTGGCGGAGGCTGGGTGGTGCTGGGGCTGGAGGGCTGCATAGAGGAAGAGCCACCATTGTGGGTCCTCTGGGTTCTGGGCATCACTTTCTCCCAAGTTCACTGGTTGTCTTCCCCAGGTGAGCCGTGTGTACTTCCTGGTGGGTCTGAGGAAGAGGTGAATGCACTGGAAAGATAAGCCATCAACCTTGTGCCTGCCCACCACCAGTAGTTGACTTGAGTTGGTTTTCCTTGTTGCAGAGAGGTTTATTCAAATCCATTAGATGCACATGTATTAAATTCAAACCCACCAACCTGATGGAGCCTGAATTTTCCTGAAGATCATTTGTTTCCATGCTCCCTTTTTGCCATTTTCCATGCCTCTAGTAGATTTATTTCTTAATATTTTAGTTTACTCAGCTCAGTTTTAGCCATTTAAATATCCCTTTTAGCCTCTTTTTAAGGTGTTGTACCTGTGACAGTATGGATTTGATTTGCCAATGTATTTCAGTGTACATTGAAATAAAACATAACTATTGAAATATGACGTGTTCATCCATCTGCCACCTCAAACCACTTTTGCCCACCACTGGTGGTTTCTCTTGGCCAGATATTAGTAAAGAGAAAACATGGTGCTGGAAACCACAGGCTTTGGTGTTAGCCCTGGCATAGCCTCAGCCTCTCGAATAATCTACAGGAAGGAATTTCAATGTTGAGGCCTCATTCTTCTCTCATAGAATTAAGAAGTTGACTCAATGCCAAGATTGCTAGGGCGTAAAACTCATTCCCTTATGGCCAGGAACTTTTGGATTCCTTTTGAACAGATTTCCATGCATAGATCCTCCTGGTGATGGAGTTCTAAGTGGGGAATCCACATTCTCGTGCAAGTTAGAGTTTGCTTTGGCTCTGGAGCAATGAGTGTCCTTATTTCTGTAGCTCCAGTTAGCCTACACAAAGGGGCTGTGGAGGAACCAGGCCAGATGGAAGGTGAGGGGAAGAAAGCATACACAGTAGCTCACTGGGAAGAATAGATCTGTCCCCCCAGAATGGGAATCCGTGACAGGTGATGAGAGATGAGTGGGAGCCTCTGGAAGGATGGGCGTCTTCAAAGCATTCCCTCCTGGACCGCTGGGTAGCCTGGGGTCTCCAGCACGCCTGCCTGAAGCCTGTGCTCAAAGGAGCTCTCTCTTCCTCAGGCTTGGCATGGACGACAAGCCTCAAGAAAAAGAAATGAGTGATCTGGGTGCTCTTCAGCCCTTCTCCCTCAAAGTGAGAAAGGAAAAGAGGGCCCTGGTGGGGGTGGTATGGTCAGCCTCACATAACTAGAAAGAGGCTCAGAACTTCCTAATCCTCAGACTTCAGACTTAGAATCCAGGACTCAGGCCACAGTCCTCTACCCCTAGTCCAGGAAAACTCCAGGACACCCAGAGTGACAGTGGTCACTGCTATGACCATACAAGGGAGGGGGACTAAAGCTATTGGAAACATGCCATAGGTATCATGCAAAGTAGGCCAAAAATAAGTTTTTTAAATGTGAGGAAATGTGGTATAAAATGTTAAACTAACATACTTAAAGATCTTAAAGCAATGACGAATTTTCTAAGAAAATGTCAAGTAGTAAAAACGACTCAAGATAGGGCTGCCTGGATGGCTCAGATGGTTAAGCATCTGCCTTCACTCAGGTCATGATCCTGGGATCCTGGGATCGAGTCCCGTGTCAGGCTCCCTGCTCAATGGAGAGCCTGGTTCTCCCTTTGCCTCTCTCTCTCTCTCTCTCTCTGTGTCTCTCATGAATAAATAAATAAAATCTTTAAAAAAATAAATCAAGATATAACAAAAATAGCCAGGAAAAGAAAGCACACTTGGATGCAAGTCTCAAATAAAATATTAACAAAGCATTTATCAGAATATGAAAAGAATCCACCATGACAAAAAAAAAAAAGAATGATTTATCCAAGGAATGTAGGCATGGGTCATCATTACAAACTTCATTCATGCTTCATTAGACTATTAGGCAAACTGAGAAATTATAACCTAAAAAATGCCCAAGAAGTATTTCATGTAATTTAATACCATATTTTGTATACAAAGCTTTTGCTGATTAGGAATAAACATGTGAGTGTATGTTCGACATTTTGTATGGGCTGCTTGGAACAAATCAGTGGACCCTTTAGACATCTATGGACCCTGGCTTAAGGTCTCTGAATTACAGGGCGGTGAGCCAGAGTAACACACATGAGTTACACTTATATCCTGGATTCAAATCCATATTGGAAAGAAAGAAGTAAAACCATCTCTATTTGCAGATTACATGATATTGTACATAAACATTCATAAGAAATTCACTGTTAGAACACTGTTAGAGCTAATACACAAGTTCAGCAAGGTTGCAAAATGCAAGAGAAAGAATATAAAAATTAATTGTATTTCTATATACTTGCAGTGAATAATCTAAAAATGAAATTATGAAAACAATTCCATGTATGATAGCATCAAAAGGAATAGAATACTTAGGCACAAACTAGACCAAAGATATATAAAACTTACACTCTGAAAACTGTAAAGTTCCATTGAAAGAAATTAAAATTTAAAATGTGATACACACACACACACAGACACACACACATACATGGACACACACACACAGTGGAAGACATCCCATGTTCATGGATTGGAGGACTTATTATGGTTAAGATCCACATTGGTCTATAGATTCAGCTCATCCTGGATTCTTTATTGAAAGTGACAAGCTGATCCTAAAACTGATGTGGAAACTCAAGTGATTCAGAATAGGCTAAACCACCTTGGAAAGGAAAAAAGTTAGAGGACTCACAGTCCATGACTTCAGAACTTAACCAAAAACCTACAGTAATCAGGGCAGTGTGGTACTGGCATGAGGATAGACATATGATCAATGATACAGAATCAAGAGCAGAGAGTAAACCTATGTATCTATGTTCAAACAATTTTTAACAAGTGTGCAAAGTCCATTCAACAGGGGAAGAACAATTTCTTCAACAAATAATGCTGGAACAGGATAGCCTTATCCAAAAGAATGACATTGGACCCTTATGTTATGCCATATATAACAATTAACTATGAATGAATCAAAGACCTAAATGAAAGCCCTGGAGTTATAAAACTCTTAGAAGAAAACATAGAAGTAAATTTTTATGGCTTAGGATTTGACAACGAGTTTTTAGATATGACTAAAAGCACAAATTGTAAAAGAAAAAAAATAGATCTATTGTACTCCACAATTAAAAACAATTGTTTCAAAGGACACTCTCAAGAAAATGAAAAGGCAACTGACAGAATGTGATAAAATGTTTGCAAATCGTATGTGTCTGGAAAAAGACTAGAATACACAGAGAATCTAGAATCTATCTAGAATATATAGAGAACACTTACAACTCAGTAATAAAGGACAAATAACCCAATTTAAAAATGGTCAAAAGATCTGAATAAACATTTCCCCCAAAAAAGATATACAAATGGCCAAAAAGCCTATGCAAAATGATCAACATCACTAGTCATCAGAGAAATGCAAATCAGGGCCTCGGTGTGATACCATTTCACAATCACTAGAATCATAATAAAAAAGTCAGATAATAACAAGGGTTAGCAAGGATGTGGAGCCATCATACACTGCTGGTGAGAATGTGAAATGGTTCAGCCACTTTGGAAAACAGTCCAGCAGTTTCTTAAGAAGTTAAATATAGAGTTATCATTTGACTCAACAATTCCATTTCCAAGAGAATTGAAATATGTCCACATAAAAACTTGTACACAAATGTTCATGGAAGAATTATTCATAACTGTCCAAAGGTGAGAACAACCCAAATGCCTTTCAAGTGATAGATGGATAAACAAGATGTAGTTTATTCATACAACGAAATATTACTTGGCTATGGAAAGGAATGGAGTACTGACACATGCTACAACATGACTAAACCTTTAAAACATTACACTAAGCAAAAAAAGCTAATCACAAAAGACCATGTATTATGTGATTCCATTTATGTGAAATGTCCGAAATAGGTAAATATAGAGAGACATGGAGTAGATTAGTTATTGTCTAGGGCTGAGGGGATAGTAGATTGGGGGTACAGGATTCGTATTGAGGAGATGAAAATGCTCTGTAATTGAATGTGGTGATAATTGCACAATTGTCACAACTTTGTGAATATACTAAAAACCACTTAATTATACCCTAAAAATGGCTGAGTTGTACATATATACAAGAATTGTATCTCGGGCGTCTGGGTGACTCAGAGGGCTGAGCTGCTGCTTTCGGCTCAGGTCCTGATCTTGGGGTCCTGGGATCAGGTCCTGCATCGGGCTCTCTGCTCGGTGGGGGGCCTGCTTCCCCCTCTCCCTCTGCCTGCCTCTCTGCCTACTTGTGATCTCTCTCTCTCTCTGTCAAATAAATAAATAAGGTCTTAAAAAAAAAGAATAGTATCTTGTGATGTGAACATTATAAAAAAGGAGAACTGTATCTCAGTAAAGCTCTTACCACACAAAAAAAGCAAGAATGCAAACATTCATGTGAAGAACACAGTAACAATAAAAGTTAACTAAGGGCATTAAAAAAACCCATAAATGAGAGGTGATTTTTCTGATTCCTGGAAAACGAGACTCAACATTTTAAAGACAGCAATTTCTTAACATATTATCCAGGAATTCCACTACAGGGTATTTATCCAAAGAAAAAGAAAACACTAATTTGAGAAGATACATGTACCCATCTTTTTAATGCAGCATTATTTACAATAGCCAAGAAATGGAAGCAATCTAAATGACCAACGATAGAAGAATGAATAAAGAACATGTGGGGGGTGTGTGTGTGTGTGTGTGTGTGTGTGTGTGTGTTATATTTACACAATGGAATATTACTCAACCATAAAAAGACAAAATCTTGCCATTTCCAACAACATAGTTGGAACTAGAGGGGATTATGCTAAGTGAAATAAGTCAGACAGAGAAAGGCAAATGCCATATGATTTCACTTATATGTAAAATCTAAAAACCAAATCAAACAAGAAAACAAAAAAAGGAGAAAGATAATCATAAGTACAGAGAACAAACTGGTGGTCACCAGAGGGGAGAGGGTGGGGATGAACAAAATTGGTGAAGGGGAATAGGAGGGACAGGCTTCTAGTTATGGAATGAATAAGTTATGGAGATAAGAGGTACAGCATAAAGAATATAGTGAATGGCTTGTAACACTGCTGTATGGTGACAAATGGCAGCTACCTTTGTGGTGAGCAGAGTATAACGTATAGAGTTGTTGAATCACTATGTTGTACACCTAAAGCTAATGGAACATTCTGTGTCAATTGTACTTCAATAGAAAAAAATAAAGACAGCAATTTCTTTCAAATTAATCTACAAATTCATTTCAATCTCATTCAAAATTTGAATGGAATGTATTTGGAATTTGATAAAGTAATTCTAAATTTCACTAGATGGGATAAGTATTTGAGAATAGCATATACATTTTGGAAGTAAAAAAGAACAGTGGGAGTTACTTGTCTTATCAGACATAAAAATCTATTCTAGAGGTCTAGGGATTAAAAGAATTTTGCAGGGTGCAGAAGAAAGCAATAGAACTATGAACCAGCCGCGTGCATACATGGGCCTTTCGTAAATCATAAAAGTGGCATTCCAGATCAATGAAATGGATTATTTAGCAAATAATGTTGGGCTCAATGACCAAAATAAAAAAAGTCAGATTTCTTCCAAACAAATTAAATATTAAGATGTGAAAAATAAAACCTTAAAGGAATTACAAGAAAACACAGGAAGCTAGTTCTATAAATTTGGCATGGGGAGAACCCTTCTCCGCCAGGCAAGAGGAAAAGTTGATTGGATCTGTCCACATAAAAACTAAAATTTCCACACAGCAAAAGGTCTTAAAATAAAGTGAAATGATGAAATGAAAAATAGCTTAATAATTTCAACATTTAAGGGCATTTTAAGATCTCCAGTATATAAAATGCTTTAAAATCCAATAAGCAAAAAATAAGCAACCTTCAAATATTATTCTGCGTAAAATTAAAACATTTTATTTTCAAATTATTTTAATTTAAAATAAAATATTAAAACCTTTGTTTTTTAATCAAGATTTTTCTTTTGAAAGAATTTGAAAGATTTTTGGCTGGGCATGTACACTTTCAGACAGAATGTGAAGCTATGGGGCCCATGTGAATGCCCAAGGGGAGGGAGCTTAAACAGAAGAGAATCTCACAGCTCTGTGAGGAGAAGATATGGCTCTATTGATATGGCTCTATTTTAAGGTACTTTTAAAAACAGACTCATTTGGCTATCACTGAGACCCAAAGAGATTAAGTGAGGGACCAACCATCACCCAGCTAGCAGGTGGTCAAGGTGGGACTCAAACCCAGGGATATTACACCAGAGACCAGCTCCTAACCTTTCTACCCCAGCTGCCTTCCAGGAGATAGTGCTTCCCTCCAGGCTATTTCTCATTCCAGAAGTCTGGTGCTGTCCTGGAGCCTCACTGTTCAACTGGCCACAGAAGATCTGTCTGTCCACTTGCAGCAGACACCTGGGGTGCCTCTGTGCCTGTCCTGGGGTCTCAGCGTTCCCCCCTCTCCTGGCTGACTGTAGGGCTCTCCAGTTGGTATCTACTGGTCATCTGGCTCCCACATTCCATTTTCTACATTTGCACACAGCCATCAGAATGAGTTCTAAAATGCAAATCAGATCAGGTTACTCCTGGAAACAAAACCTGGCTCTCCGCTTCCTTCTTGTCACCTGGCCCTTAGATCACAGGTTAATGCCTTAAAGCATCAAGAGATGCTTGTCCTCCAGTTTCTCCCAGGGATAAGAACATGATGTTCCAGGTGGAGCGAGGATGGGGGTGAGGACTGGGGAGGTAGGAGTTTCCAGGGGACACTCCTGAAACCTTTCAAACAACCCTCTAGCTTCCAAACCCACTTGCATCCCCCATGGAGAGATCCGGTCTCTCTCACTGCTGGGCTGCCTGGTTCTGTGGTGCAAACCAGTGCCAGCACCCTTTGCTCTCTCCCCAGCGGCTTAATTTCAGCATTGCAGGGGAGGTTTCTGATCGCCCATTGGGCAATAGTTCTAATTTCCAACACTGTTGAAACTTTGCTGTGTTTCACAAACATTGCCTCTGCAATGTCTGGATAGGCAAGATTGTGTCATGAGTGGCCACTGTTGCTATCAACACTAGTATTGAACTGTATTTATTTAAGGACAGAAAATGCCCCCTAATACTCAGAAAAGAAGGAAAGAGAAAAGGAAGAAGAGAAGGGATGGAGAGAGGGAAGGAAGGAAAGAAGGAAGGAAAGAAGGAAGGAAGGAAGGAGGAGGGAGGAAAAGAGGGAGAGAAGGAGTTGGGGAGGAACAGGATGAGACTGCTGGGAATAGAAAGATTGGGTGACAAGATTATAGATCTTTTTTAAGACACTGTGTCTTTTTTTTATTTTTTTTATTTTTTATTTTTTTTTAATTTTATTTTTATTATTTGCCCAAGGGGTACAGGTCTGTGAATCATCAGGCTTACATCTTTCACAGCATTCACCAAAGTGTCTTTAAGGTTATCTTGAGCCTCTGTTGCTCAAACTCTTCCCACACTTCCCATCACATCCAGGTTAACATTTGCTCCCACACTGAGGCAGATTCTAGTTTACCATGGACAAGATACTTAACAGGTCAGTGGAGGATGGCTGCCCCCACCTCACATCCCCCTGGGTGGGGATGGGTGGGAAGAGAAGCAAGGTGCCTTGAATATTGGTGAAAGGGCCATGGGAATCCTGGAGGTGACCTCCGGGGGTACTGAACAGGTCAGAGCAGGTGAAGAACATATGGGCAAATGCTAATAATCAACACGAGGTATTTCTGTACCCTATGCTCATATGGGAGGATGGTCAGGAGCCCAAGGAGAGAATGAAAGTTGATAGCTATAGAGAGTTGACTCTGTCAAGGGCTGTGTGTGCTTCACATTATGAATTCCCTCAGTGCTCACACACTCCCGTGAATGAGGCTTATTTATGGTCCTGCTTCATAAGGGAGGAAGTTGAGGCATGGCCAATGCCCCGTGAGGTGAGCAATGTCATCCTCACTATTATAATACTGGGACAAACCAAAGCACCGAGTGATTCAGTGCCTTACCAAGGAGGATGAGCTGGATTTGAGTCCACAAGCCTGGCACCGTGTGCCCCTAATTGCTACCCTGTGACCCCTCCAGGGCTCTTATCCAGGGGTCCCCTCCAAAGGTTTTGCCATAACTGAGATGCCCTCATTCCTATCCTCCACTTCCACTGTCTTCATTGACCTCAGTCCCTCCAGAATGACCCCTTTCCTCTCCTGCCCAGCTCACGCCTCACCATTTTGCTCACCTCCTCACAGAAGTCCCCTAACCTGTCAGTGCTTCCCCTTGGTAGTGCTAAAACACAGCCTGGGAAAAGCACTCTGTGGCTATTCCTTGCCTACAACAGCATGTCCCAAACTGTAGTCCTTTCCCTAACCAAGGTCATGATTTTTGGCATGTACTTGAACCATCTATGTACTTAACCCTGTGTTCAAATCAACTCGTCATTGCCCTCCCATAAATAAAATAAATAGAAAAGTATTAAAATTCTAAAGACTCATCTGAGGGGCACCTGGGTGGCTCAGTTGGTTGAGCATCTACCCTCTTAGGTCATGGTCCCAGGGTCCTGGGATCGAGCCCCACACTGGATTCTCGGCTCAGGCGGAAGCCTGCTTCTCCCTCTCCCCACTGCGTGTGTGCTCTCTCCTCTCTCTCTCTCTCTCTCTCTCTCTCTCTCTCTCTCTCTCTGTCTTTCTCAAGTAAATAAAATCTTAAAGAAAAAAGACTCATCCAAGGACCACCTATAATCAGAGACTTTTCTTTCTAGCACCACTTAAAATCCTACATTTATTTGTAATTATTTATGTGACACACTGTGAACACTAAGCCTTTCAAGTTGGAGTAGAGACTAAAGAAAATAGCATAGAATGACAAAAAAAATTAATGAAGAGGAAAAAAGAAATGTACAGGGGAAGACGATCCCTCTGAAAATGATCTTCTGCAGGACCAGACAAAGAGGGAAGAAATCTTCTCATGAGTTGCAGCTTGGATAGGCACCCACCCACCCCTATTAGCAACTTCTCCAAAAGCTTGTTAATTTGCATTTCGATCCTAGTTTTCAATGGGCAGTATTTTTTGTTTGTTTGTTTGTTTGTTTCCTTCTTAGTTGTTTCTCATTCTAGATGCCAATGCCATTAGGGCAGGGGTCTTTCTGTTTTTATTTTTCACATCTACTAAATGAATATTCACTGTCTGGATGAATGTAGTGGGTCTCATTTTTTCCTATGTTGGTGAGAATTTGGAAGCGTTTCAGTTGAAGCTGCTAGGCAGAGTCCATTTCTAAAGAGAAGATCTGTTTTTGTTTATTGACACAGAGAAGTTAAAATTTGTTTTCTGGTCAAATCCATTTACCTTTCCCCTGATTGTTTTAATCTTTGGTTTCATGTGTATTAAGTTCTCCCTCACCCCCAAGATTACATAAATATTCACTGAAATATGCTTCTAGTGTTTTTATGGTTTCATTTTACATTTCAATCTTTAATCCATCTTAGAACAAGAAACAGGAATCTAACTTTATTTAATTTCAAGGGGTTGGCCATTTGCCCGAACTGTTTATTGAAAAAAATCCAAGCTTTCCCCACTGATTTGAAAGGTCATCTTTTCACATATTAAATGTGTATATAACTTCAGGCTGACATGTACATTTTTCTACTCTTTTCCATTCCATTATTGCATCAGGAATTCAATGTTAAAAGACTTTATCTTTCATATCTGATAATCCCTTTCCTCCACCAATTTGTTCTCCTTTTCAAATATTTCTTGCTAGAAAATGGACATTTTTTAAAACAATATTATGTCTTTCTTTCTTTTTTTTTAAATATTATGTCTTTCTAGCCAGAGACACATCGTATCTCTCCACTGAGTAAATAATTTGTATTTCTCAGGTAAGAGTTGGAGTCTCCAGTCTTATGTCTGTTTCCTTGCTTATTTTATTCCTAAGATTCCTAATTTCTTGTTGAATTGTGAATGGGATCTTTTTTCAATATATTTTGTTACAGTTATTTTGGGGAGTTTGGTGAGCCACAAGGTTTTGTATATTTATTTTGTAACTGGCCACTGAACTGAATTCTCTTTTCAGTTGGAATAGCTTTTCTCCCCCCTGTGGCTTCTTTGGACGGTTCGCTTCTGTCCCCTTCAGTGGAGGGAGCCCAGGCAATAAAAGGGACTCCCCTCCACTCTGGGGGGATGGCTGGCCCTCCCACCTGGCCCTCAGCTCCCGCTCAGGGAAGAAGCCCTTTGCCCTCCATGAGCATCCAGGGGTCCATCTCCAAGCAAAATATTTTTTTCCGTAAAGGAGCTTCTTTGACGTCAGTTGGTATTTTGGTCAGGAATTACAGAATGTACTTCGCAACAAGTTCAAAACACACTGCTTTTTAAAACCAGGCCTTTTCCAACAAGATCAACAACAAATGTGTTACTTTTCTCACACCTTGGACATGTAGGAAAATGTATGCTCAGGGAGCTGGCTGGGAGCCCGCCTGGGGAAAGTGCCAGGCTGGATGAATGCTACGGGGCAGGCGCTTGGCTTGTTCTTGTTTGCTGGACTCTGAATAGCTGCTAAGAGTCCCTCCGAATCCTGCAGGGCACCCTAGTCCTGGGTGTGCAAGCCAGGGAGCTGGCAGTAGTCCTCTGGAGGATGGGCCTCAGGAGTGGAGAGCATTGGGTTTACCGACTGAATGCATGCCTGTGTGTGGCTTCCAGCATCTCCCATCCAGCTTGACAACAGGAGGAAGGTGCCACAAACCCTTTCCAGGAAGACGAACTGTGGCTTCACATGTTTAAAGTACTTCACTGCAGGACTCACAGACATTCAGGGACAGAATCTGGATTCGAACCCAATTCAAATCAACAATTCTCAAATGCTTTAGTCTCAGGATCCCTTAACACTCTTAATTAATTCATTAAAAATTATTGAGGACCTCAAGGATTATTTTTTAAAGGTGAGTGATACCTTTCATTATTTACTCTATCTGAATGAAACTTGACCCGAAGGACTTCGAAAGCACCAGAATATACAGTACACATCTCATTGGCTATCAGAGTTGGGCCAACATTGCACATCACGCCTGAAGACGCTGCTGGACCCTCACGACAGGGTAAGAGAGGGAACTGTTTTAGCGTTCTCATGAGTATGGCTGTCCCGTGGAAGACCCCATAAAAGAGGTCTGGGAGCCCTAGGGCTCTGCATCACACTCAGAGAAGTCCTTTTCTGAGCTGGACTCTTTGTGAGCACTCAAAGCAGGGTGACTTGAATTTTTGCACTGGAAGGATGGGTCTCCATGAACTCATCATGATAGGGAACGGGGAGGAGGAGGGAGGTGTTGCAGGGGGAGCGAACACAGTTTTGCTGAGTGTCTCATGTCACTGCCTCCAGTGACCCCATGACGGAGACACTGGGACCACTGTTGCTCACTAAGGCTGAGTGGCATGAAGTGGCTTGCCCAAGGCCACACAGCAAACGAATGAGTGTGGGAGCAGCAAAACTGATCAGACAGAGGGACATGCTAGGATGACTTTCAGTGATCTGCCCAGGCCCTGTAGCCCAGGGGAGGCTCTCACCTGGTACTTTGGCCTGATGCTTGGTTGACTGAACACAACCATCAGGCCTAGCCTGTTTTAGCACCTTCCTCCACCAATCATCAAACTCTGTGCTATGCAGGCCAGTCCCCGGGGCAGTAAGAACTGATGACTGAACAGATACAGAACTCTAGACTGGATGAAGAACTGTCATGGACAAATGGAGAGGTCACTCTCTTCTCTGGCTTTTGAAGGTGGGCTTCTGCAATCCACCACCCATCTATCTGCTGGCTGGGTATAACTCTGGCCCACTGAATGGCCCTCACCCATACAAATGGCATTCCCTCTGCCAGAGCTGGCTCGCCAGCTCCTCCCTCCACTACCCTGGAGCCCCCAGCTACCCACAGGGTCCTCAGAGACGCACAGTAAAGCCTGCACCAGGGCCAGCAAGATTTCAGACTAAGTTGTCTTTCCTCCATGTCGTCCCTACTTAGCTCTGGGACTTGGCGGTAGCCAAGTATCCTGGCAGCATCTCGGGACCACTTATCCAAGTCATGTTGGTTGACCCATCAACCAGACCCCCTTTCTCCACTGTATCCGCCTCCCCCCTGACCAGGAGCCAAATCAGATTCTGCTCCTTCTGTTCTGTCCTCATTGCTACTGCAAGTGGGACCGTGATCCATCTTCCCACAGGTCAGAGTGTCCCACCAACTAGACCCCAGCCCGGCCTGGCCCTCACCTCCCACAGCCCACTGGCCTAGCATGCAGGTGGGGCCTAGGCCTGGTCCCCAGGGAAGGCACAGCTCAATGGGGGAGATGGTCTTCTCAAGAGCAGCAAGCAGACCAGCAGAGGCAGGGCTAAGAGAGGGGGCAGGAGCACCGGGGACTTGGGAGCAGGGCAAGACATGACAAAGGGGAACGTCGGTGTCCAGTGAGCAAGAGCACATCGTGAGCAGGCAGGGGCTTTTGCAAAGGCAGTTGCTACTGTTGTAAAAGGGAAGGAGAGGTCCCAGACAGGGAAAATGAATGGCACATCCTACTTGATCTCTCTGTGCCTCAGTTTCCCCATCTGTAAAATGGGAGTGACAATAAAGCCTACCTTTTAGGGGATCTGAGGGGGATAGGTGGGGGGTGGTTCTTGTACTTCTACCGCCCAGGGGTAGCCTGGCTGTCTCTGACCCTCATTGGCCCTCTGGTCCTGGTGCTGCGTGGCGCCTTTTCCGGCCACAACCATAAAGGCCGCCTGTGAGAGGGAGCTCCGAAGCCGCTTCAGGCTTCCTGAGTGCCTGAGGCTCTGGCCGCACCCCAGGCCAGGCTACTCGGTAAACAGCTCACGTGCGCCCGGCGTCTCAGCTCCCGCGGGCCCGGCCAGGGCGAGGAAACTCACAGACCCCAGCGGCAAGAAGCTCCCTTTCTTCTTCCTTTTTAATCACTAACCCTCCGCCTTTGTGCCCCCGCCCCGCGCCTCCCCCTTTGCGGGAATGTTATGAATGGAATGTAAGAATTCCAGCTTGTGCGCGCGCCCAGGAATGCGGTCACGGCGACCTCCCCACCCCCCACAGGGGGCGGGGCACTGGGCCTCGAATCTGGCCAGGATCGCCCTTGGAGGGCCCGGCGACTGTCACGGACCCTCAGAGCCACAGGACCTGCTGTCTGCAGTTGGGGAGTCAGACGGTGGCCCTGGGAGCAGAAGAGAGAGAGGCCTGGGGCACACTCACGCCTCAGCCCAGGGAAGGTGTGCACAGGCGCTCACAGCAGAATGTGCGTGTCTGTGCACGCGTGCGCGCACACACAGAGTGTATACACATGTACACGTCAGATGGTGTTTGCGTCTGCACCACGCTCTTCACAGACAAGTGCACATAGTAGGAGGTGCTAGCACATAGAGACATGGACTCACCTGCCAAGTATGCTTGTGCTCGCCCCCCGAACACATCCAAGTGGTACAGGTACAAAACACAGCAGGTGGTACACACACATATAAGGGGCATGTCCATCTGTAAAGCACAGCAGAGTCCGCACACACAGAGACTCCCAGACAGATTTGGAGGAATGACGCTTGGTGAATAGTCTGTCTCCTTTGGGGACAGGCAGAAAGCCCTAAGGTCCTGGCTATGGCCCCCAGAGCCGAGGAGAGACCTTGTTCTCTCTCTCTGGCTCTGATCCCCATCTACTTGGCCTGGCCTCTTGGGCCTGAGGCCTCCTGGGATGAGCAGCCCAAGGTGGGTATTTGGGGGCAAGGGGCAGGTGTTCCTTGCTCAGGGGATTGCACTAACTCAGGCCCTTGTGTGTGTGCTTTTGTGTTTATGAGAAGACAGGAAAGGAGGGCTCAAGGAGTGGAAGCTGTTGCCTGGAAAGCTGGATTATCAGTAGGGGCCCCTAAGTCTGACCCTGCAGGGCCAGCCCTTTCCACCCCTGCTCCTTGCTGCCATGGCTGCCAATCAACTCTCCGGGTCAGAGCCAGCTCCAGTACCTCGGTGGGCATGTTCCCCCCAGACATTGCGTTCCCCCACAGGATATGGGGTAAACAAGGCTCCTGGCCCCTGGGAACTGAGCCTCCTGCCAGACTTTTCATTCATTCATTCATTCATTCATTCATTCATTCATCCACCATCCATCCACTCAGGAACTGTTTGCCCAAGTGCCTACGACATGTCAGGCACCATATAAGGGAGACCAGTCAATGAGGACAAACTAGTTCCTGTCCCGAGTCCTTTGCAGACTTCCAGCTCACTGATACTCCTTGTTCGGCCTTGCTATGATTTTAAAACTTCCGAATTCCTGTATAAATCCAGATTTCTGTCTCTTTGGGGGAAAATGGGAATCTCTGAAGTTAGGCCTGCCCAGCTGCCTCCTTCCAGGGTCTGGGTGAGGCAACCTGCCCTGCCTTTGTTTCTGCCTTCCACTGCCCTCTGCCTTCACTAGCCTGTGATTCATCTGGGGGGACTGCTTGGCCAGTCCTGGGGGATGTTAGTGATGGGCCTACACGCTGTTTGTGGCAGGTATTCAGCCCAGGCAGGGACAGTCCTATTAGGGCGACTGGAGGGACCGGATGAACTCCCCTAATTAACTCTGGGCATGTGTTTTAAGTGTGAAGGAGGGAGGGTTATGCAAATGTTTGGAGAAAGGCCAATTGGAATCAAGAGTGTAGAAACTGTGGATTCTTCATAAATGAACTTAGCTTGAAATATCTCAGATGCTGACCTCAAGTGAAGCCAAGGGAAGAAAGTGCCCACTTCTATTCATAATGCACCCCCCCCCGAAGAAGACATTTCAAGCTGCCTGATAGTTAACCAATATTATGTTTCTGTGTGTGTGTTTGGTGGGGGTGTGTGTGCATTCCCAGAGAGTTCAAACAGGACAGAACCTCAAAGCCACTTCCCTGTTTTGGGATACATCCTTTGGTGGCACATTCTAGCAGTTCTGACTTGCATTTTCATGTCATCTTTTGCTTTCATATGTGGACAGGTAGCTGTAGGCCAAGCTTTGAGCCCAAGGGAGTGATTGCAGACACTCTTCCCTCAGCCCTCAAGCCACAAGAGGGCTAGGCTTTCACCACCAGGATCTGTACTTCCGTCCCTGTGTGCCACTCTTGATTTCTTTTAATAACAAGAACAAAGTACAGCAAGACCTTTGTATAATTGCACAGCCATAGTGCCGGCAGAGAGGGGGATGCTGCTGGATGGGCCACTAACTGGGTCACCACACATCCCATCCTGGAATCCTGCTTTCTGGGGAGGGCCGACCTTCTCTTTCAACACTCAGGGTCTGGATCCTCACATCCTGGGGTGACAGGGCCCCCCTTGGAAGGAGGACCCTCTTGTGAAGTATGGCATGTCCCCAATCCCTAACTCTCTATGGGTTCTTTTTCTCTCCTCATCCAACGAAGTGGCCCAAGTCCCCCCACCCCCATTCCTGAAGGTGCTGGGTAGATGGGATGAGCCCCAAGTCACCCTCACACACGTCCTGGGCTCCTGGTGATCTTCACCTTAGAGTGGGAGGTCAGGATGAACATGGGTGTGACTGGACTGCTACCAATTCCTTCTAGATACACAGAGATGACTCATACCCAGGAGGGGTTCCCTGAACCAACTGAGATTTGGGTTACCTTAAAATGGGAAATGAGAGAGATTAATTGGAGCTATGAATTCTATGTAGTGGCCCGTGCAACGTTACAGCTTGAAACTCACCCTGACTGCATGGATGAGCGTCTAGTTTTTAAAAGACGTCTCTAACTGTATTTATTACAGGATCATCTTTGGCTTGCCTCATCTGGCTGATTTTGCTTCGTGCTACTATTACAGTTCTCATTTAGGCCTGGGCCGACCTCAGCGCCTCCCCCGAGGAACCCAGGTGTGGCTCTGAGGCTGAAGCAGCAGGTCCTGGATTTGGGGTAGTTTAGCTTGGGGGTCACAGAGCCTGTCCTGCCCTGGAGGGACAGTGCAGGTGCTGGTCTTGCAAGCCTTTTGTGAGACTGGGGAGGGGGCGGGAGGGGGGGAGCAGGGACATGGCCAGACTGGATCTAGGAATAGGAGGCAGCTACGTGACTGATGGAGGCAGAAGGAAGGTCTCAGGCATCTTGAGGCCTTGCTCTTGGCAGGAGGGTCTCCACAGATCCTCCCTCCAGTCCCATCAAAGGACAGTTACTCAAGAGGCAGCAGAAAGCCCTGGATATGCTGAATTGTGTGCTGGCCAGGCTCTGAGCTGATGTAACCCCACTCTCTGTTGTGCAACGGGTCGAAAGGGGCATCGGGGAGGGGAAGGCACACAGGGGCTTTACATCATGACATGTGGAACTGGGTCAAAATCAATTATACACACTTGAAAGGAGATTCTGGGCTGGAGGGGGAAGGAGACAGAAAGGCTGGTTAGCCGGGTAAGTGGTGCGCATCTGACAAGCCAGGAGAACAGGAGGGAGGAGGCTGGGAGGTACCTACTTAGTGCCCTGCTCTTGTCACAGCCCCGGGGTCGAATCAGCACAGAAATCTGGCCCCTCCCACTCCCATAGTAGGTGTCCGGCCCTAGGGAGCTCTGTGTCCCTCCTGGAGACTGACTCTAGTGTGTAAAAATAGGTATGGCTCATACAAGGTCCCTAGAATCCCTGACTGAGTTAGATAAACAGTGATCTGATCTGGTGGCAGAGGGACACCCCACTGTGCTTACTTGGCCAGGACAGTTGCTCTCAAGGAGGGTGACTTCTTAAGGTATTTTCCATGGGACTTTAGACCAGTCTTGAGTTTGGCTCTGAGTGACCTTAGAAGGGACCCTTGGAGGCACCCACCGCAGGTCCCCAGACAGGTTTCCAGCAGAAGCAGGATTCTACATCCATCTGCGGCCCTCGGCTGCCCTCCTCTGGTCAGGCTGTGAGGGCCGCCCGCAGGTCCTGAGCTTAGGTCTGTGGGACAGGGCACCAGGGGAAGGAGGAGTCAAGCACCCCTGTCCCCAGAGTGCCCTGGGAAGGGGCCTTTGATCTATCTTGGGAAAAACCTCTTCACCCCTCAGGGGCTGATGCGGGGATATGCTGCTTGTAGGACCCTCTGTTGTAATTTCTATGTATGTATGTAATTTTCTATGAGGTCCTCTAGGGGCCTCAGGAGGCTCCCCTGTGGGAGGTTAGGAGAGGAAGCCTACTCTGGCCTGAGTGAACTGGGGAGGGACGGGCCAATCCCAAGCCAAGCCTTGCACCTGCTGGGCACAAGTGTGGCCCACTGCCTCTGCCTTCTTTCCTTGCTCTGGTTCTGTCCTTTGCCTTCATGAATGTTAGAAGGTCTGGGTACAACTCCCTGCTTTGTCACACCTTGTGAGGCCTCAGTCTCACTCACAGATGTGTCCCTCCCAGAGCCTCAGTTTCTCCATCCATGCAATGGGGCTCTTGGCCTGGGAGGTGTTTATGCTCTTCTGGGTCTGACATCATCTCTGATGCTGAGATTCAGGACAGAAAAAAAGCCTTCCCAGCCCCAGGAAAAGGGGGCACCGGTGGGGGCCTCTTCACATGTGTGCAGCCTGGGGCAGGATAACAGAGGGTCAGGGGTGCTCTTGGCCTCTGCCTCAATGTAGATATTTTGGTACACTTTTCCGGTTCTGCAAGTGACGTGAACACATGAAACTATCCACACTATCCCCCAGTGATCAGGGAAATAAAAATGTAAATTAAATCATGTCATTTATCACTCATTGCACTCAAAAATGCAAATGTTTGTGCATGAACAGGGTAATTGAGGACGCAGCAAAGACGCAGTTAGACACCGCAGGCCCTGGCCCTGGGCAGCGGCCCTTCTGAGAATCTGTCCTAGGAAGGACTTGCACGTGGGCTGGTAGATGATCCAAAGTGATCACTCAGCATTGTTTGTAAGGGCAGACACGGAATGTGGGTGAGCTGTTTCTGTGCAGAGAGAGGGGAGCTGGCTTCCATGGCAGGTGTAGATGGATGGGTTATGCCAGCTGTATCTGTGGTGCCCTGCGATGTGTCCACTGCTCTGCAGCCCACAGGCTGGGAGTGTCTCACATGGCATGCTGTTTATAGCCGAGTCCTCCAGGGAGGGGTGGGAGTGAAAGGGAGACTGTCGGGGGTCTCTCTGTGAACAGCTGCGTTGTTTGGATCTGGGAGACTGTGTGGGTTCATAAATGTTTTTGTGATAAGGTCTCCGTTGGGAGAGGCTCGGGGGGACATCCTCTGAATGTGGGTACTGAGTGCAGGCTTGTATCAGGCCTGGGCTCAAAACCGTCTGCCACCAGCTGCCATGGGATAAAAGGGGGCAGCTCCAGTCCCTTCACCTGAAATGATGCCATCCCTGTGCGGTTGTTGTAAAGCTCTGTCCGTGAAGGGCTGGGGTCATGCCAGCACCCAGCATGCGCCCACGCCACGACGTGGCATTCCTTCCCTGCCGTGGATCTTGTTGCCAACCCGAGTGTCATGGAGTGAGAGCCACCGAGTAATGGGTCCATTGTTAGTGCCTCTAGGTCTAGCTTGACCACAGACCATGTGGTAGCTCAGGCCAGCAATTCCCACCCTCTTCCCCTTTACCGTCTCCCTGAATGTGTGGACAGGTGGTGAGGTGGAATGAGGAGGCTGAGGGAGTGACAAGGGCCAGGGAAGGCAGCTCCATGGAGACCTACCAAATGCCTCACAAAACCTGTCCCTCTCATCAGCAAGTTCCCTGCTAGGAAGGAGACAGGACTTGCATTCATCAGCCTGGGCCTTGAAGGCATCCGGAACCGTCTGTGCTCTGGATCCATTCCCTCCTCCCTCTCCTCTGGTCCTGGCCTCCCCTATCCCTCTGCAATGCTCCCTTGGTCCCTGCATACAGGCTGTTGCTGCCTTTAGTCACCACTGTCTCTGCTGCCTACTCAGTCTATTCCCTCAAGAAGTGCAAAGTCAAACCCTTACTGGGGCCAGGAAGGCCACATAAACAAGCAAAGCATAAGCGTTAATAAAAAATATCCATAACAGGATGATAGTGGCACCTGGCCACGGTGTCAGGGACACAGGAGGGGGAGTGGTGAGCAGAGGACATGTGTGGGGGTGACAGGGGCAGTTACTGCCCAGCGCATGCCCAGTGTTGCCCCAGGACAATGGGAGTCCAATGAGCCCCTCCAACCCGATGAGCTCCATGCACACATGGGACCTTAGACCTTTTGGGCAGTGTGTTTCTGTCGCTGTTCTTTTATATGGTGTCACTCTGCTGAGGGCTGCTGAGGGCTGGAGCTGGCCGAGGGCTGAGATGCTAACCTCCCAGTCCAGCGTTCCTGACACCCCAGCAGCCTGCCTTTAGCTCTGTGGGAGACACAGCCGCAGTGCAGTCCCCAATTTGTTCGAGCCTTGCCTGTCTCTGGCACTGCTCAGCCCCTCCCCCACTAGCTGCACCTGTGAGGCCTGCAGAGGCGGGACAGTGCTTGTACGCTGGTGTTCCTCTTGGAAACCCGACACACACCTGGCTGACCTTTGGGAAGATGAGCGAGAAACCCTATTTCTGCAGCCGATGACCAGCCAAAGTCCAGCAGCAGAGCACCTGCTGACCTATGGCTGAGCCCAGATGCACAAAGGAGCCGGGGGAGGTGGGGAGCAGGAAGAATGCCCCTGCTGAACCAGGTCCAGTTGACTGTGAGCAAAAGAAAACCACTAGGCTTGGGGCAGTTTGTTATACAGCAGTAGATAAGTGATACAAATCCTTCCATGCAATGTATCTGTAAAGAAAAAGAAAGACTAGACACAATGTAAAAAGTAAACAATGCTGAAATGATAAAAGGGAAGTCCTCTCCTCAAGGTAATTTTATCAGCAAAAATAATCATTGTCAATGTTCACATAAATCTTTCAAAATTCTCTGTCTACTATCACCTGCCAATGCAGCCTTCTTTTTCTTCTTCCTCTTCTTCTTCTTCCTCTTCTCCTCCTCCTCCTCCTCCTCTTCTNAATGCAGCCTTCTTTTTCTTCTTCCTCTTCTTCTTCTTCCTCTTCTCCTCCTCCTCCTCCTCTTCTTCTTCCCTTCTTCTTCTTCTTCTTCTTCTTCTTCTTCTTCTTCTTCTTCTTCTTCTTCTTCTTCTTCTTCTTCTTCTTCGTATCTCTACTTGAATAGAGTGAGATTCTGTTATTCACCCTTGAGTGTCACCTGCTCCCTGACCTGGTTACTAACACAGAGACCCCGCCTCCCTTTCAGGAACAGTGACTCTCTGAGGGCCCTGTGACAGCTTCAGTGAACACAAGGCAGCCTGGCTGGTGGATGAAAGCTGCTTCCTTACTTGTATCTGAAAATTTGCACAGATGCTATATTAGTCCAAGTCTGAATAGGAGATGGATGGCATGCTCACAGACTTTAACTGAAGAGGGCTAAGTGGAGGGATGACTTGCTGAGTCAAGGGCAGAGTCAGGGGATCAGTCTTGGCTGGTGTGGCTGGGAGCTGTTAGTTCTTGTTCTGTTGGAGCAGGGCAGGTGTGGGGTTCCCGGACTCATGACAGCTGGAGCCATGCGGGGATTTCTCAGCGGAAGCAGTATCTGTTCAGGAAATGGCCACTCTCAGAATGACAGAAAAAGCAGGGTTCAGGGAGGGTCTGACCATCCTTTCCAACCACCTGGCCCTTTCAGAAGCCGAAGGGTGAGAGGCCTGGATGATGGAACCTATGTTGAGTCATCTGGGACAAAAAAACAGGACACAGAGGAATCGAAGTCACAGGGAGAGTGAAGTGAATAACCAGAGCACAAACCTTTGAAATCTCTTTCCTAACTGCTCATTTTTTCTCCACGACTTCGAGAGGACTAAGAACCCCTTCCCAGGGTGTGTCCTGTGGCTCTCCACCCTGCCTCACAGGGGGGACATGGTTTTGGAGTGGAGCAGCATTAGCCCCCCCTCCCCACTGCCCCATGAACTCCTCCCCTCTTCCCGTGAGCTAAGAGCCCCAAAGGGACATCTACAAACTTGGTCTGGCCTTGGCCACCTTGGCTTATATCTCTTGGATGCCTTCAGCTGCAGGTGAGGGAACAGTCAACAGAGAGATTTGTGAACAGAAATGACATTTATGATCTTCGTTGATAAGCTGAGAGTGAGGGCTTCAGGACTGGCTCAACAGCTCAACCCTATCCACACTGGGTCATTTCTCTCCATTTCCTCTCTACCACCCCTGGCAGCTATCATCTGTGCTCTGTCTCCAGGGTTTTTTTTTTTTTTTAAGATTTTATTTTATTTATTTGACAGAGAGAGTGAGATTACAAGTAGGCAGAGAGGCAGGCAGAGAGAGAGGAGGAAGCAGGCTCCCCGCTGAGCAGAGAGCCTGATGCGGGCCTCGATCCCAGGATGCTGAGATTATGACCTGAGCCGAAAGCAGAGGCTTTAACCCACTGAGCCACCCAGGCACCCTCTCTAGGGGTTTTGTCTCATGTGGATATTTCATAGAAAGAGATCATAGGTATGTGACTTTTGTGTCTGGGTTCCTTCACTTAGCGTAATGCATTTGAGGTTCATTCATGTTCCAGCATGTATCAGTTATGGCTCGGCTGTGGCTGTGGGATAATAAACAATTTGTCTGGCCTCGGGGCGGGTTCCAGAGGCTGAACTTCTAGAACAACTTGGAACTTCCAAGTGATAGGAGTGTCTTTGTTATTCCAACGAGGAGAGCCATGCTCCTACCTAACTTGGGACAAGGGCTGGTCATCAGAAAGACCACTTGTGTGATTAGAGAGCTAGGGCTTTCAGCTCCAGGGCAGAGAGGGGCTGGAATTGAGTTGGTTCACAGGGTCAATGATTTACTTAACCACACCTGTGTGTTGAAACTCCGATAAAACTCAGTGGAGCTTCTGGTTGGTGAGCACAGTAATGTGCCAGGAGCATGACACACCCTTATTCTATGAGAAGAGGGTATGGGAACTCTGTGCAATCTCTCAGACTTGTCTATAACTTTTCACAGGGCTGGTGCTCCTGATTTGTATCTTTTATAATAAAACATATTAAATAATCATAAATACAGATAATAATAATCATAGGGATTTCCTGAATGAGTCATTCTAGTGAATTGTGGAAACTGAAGGTGTCAGAGGGAGCCTGTGAATCCATAGCCAGTCAATAAGAAGTGTGTGTGGCCTGTGGCCTTGCACGTGGCATCTGAAGTAGGGGCAGTCTTGCGGACAGTGTCCTTAACCTGCAGAGTCTGATGCTACCTCCTGGTGGTTAGTGACAGAACTAAAATTGTGGTGTGGCCACTTGAGTCTTTACCAGATTAATATTCCATTGTGTGTATACCACAGTTGGTCTAGCTACACATCACTGATGGACATTTGTGCTATTTTCATGTTTTGGCTATTATAAATAGTGCTGCTATTAACGGGTAATTGTTTGAAATGGAAGATTCTTTTAGGTGTATGGACAGAACTGGAATTGCTGGGTTATGTAGTTATTCTATGTTTAACTTTTTGGGGGAGCCATTAAACATATTTATGTACAGAGGCTGATTATTTTACATTTCCACCAACAATGTATAGGGTTCCTATTTCTCCACATCCTTACCTTAGTTTGTTGGGGCTGATACAACAAAATACCACAGACTGGGTGGCTTATTAAAAAAAATTTAATTCTCACTATTCTGGAGGGTGGAAGTCCAGATTCAGGTGCCAGGATGACTGGATGAAGGTTCTCTTCCTGGTCCACAGCTGGTGTCTTCTCTCTGTGTCCTCTCAGGCTGGAAGAGCTAGGGATCTCTGTGGGGTCTCTTTCATAAGGACACTAATCCCATTCATGAAGTCTCCACCCTCCTGGCCTAAGAACCTCTCAAGGATCATACCTCCTAACACCATTGCTTCCACACTTAGGATTTCAACATGTGAATTTTGGGGGGACATAAACATTCAGACCATAGCACTCAGCAATACTTGCCATTTTCTGGTTTTGTTTTGGTTTTAAATTAAGTCATCCTATTGGTTGTGAAGTGGTGTCTCATTGTGGTTTAATTTATATTTCCCTACTGACTAATGATATTGACCATTTTTCACGTGCTTATTGGCTATTTGGCTATTTGTATGTATTCTTTGGAAAAATGTCTATTCAAGCTCTTTGCCCATTTTTAATTGGGTTGTGCTTTTATTGTTGAATTATAAAAGTTCTTTATATATTCTGGGTAGTAGGCTCTTAACAGATATGTGATTTGCAAATACTTTCTCCGCTCTATAGTCTGTCTTTTCACTTTAGTGAGAATGTCCTTTCATGCTGCAAAATTTCTGATTTTTGATGAAGTCTACTTTATTTATGTTTTTCTTTTGTTGCTTGAGTTTTTGGTGTCATATTTAAGAATCCATTGCCCCTTTGTTTTCTTCTAAGAGTTTTGTGGTTTTAGCTTCTTTGTTAAGGTTGTTGACAAAATTGTTTTTGATTATTCAGGGCCCATTGCACTTCTATATCAATTTGAGAGTTGGCTTTTACATTTGTGCAAAAAAGGCTGTAGGGATTTTGACAGGGATTGCATTGAATTTGTAGATGACTTTGGGTAGTATTGACATCATAAGAATGTTAGGTCTTCTGATCCATGAACATGGGATGTCATCTCATTTATTTAGGTCCTCTTTAATTTCTTTCAGCAATGTTTTGTCATTTTCAGTACACAAGTATTTCATGTTCTTGGCTACATTGATTCCTACGTATTTTATTCTTATATGTGCTATTTTAAATGGATATATTTTCTTAATTTCTTTTTCAGGTTGTTCATTGCTTATCTACAGAAATACAACTAAATTAAAAAAAAAATTCTTTTAGGGGCGCTTGGGTGGCTCAGTGGGTTAAAGCCTCTGCCTTCAGCTCAGGTCATGATCTCAGGGTCCTGGGATCGAGCCCCGCATAAGGCTCCCTGCTGAGCAGGGAGCCTTCTTCCTCCTCCTCTCTCTCTCTCTGCCTGCCTCTCTGCCTACTTGTGATCTCTGTCTCTCTGGGTCAAATAAATAAATTTAAAAAAATTTTATTATTCTTTGCCCCAGGGGTACAGGTGTGAATCATCAGGCTTACACCTTTTACAGCATTCACCAAAGCACAAACCCTCCCCAAAGACCATATTAACCCATCCACCCTATCCCTACCCTCCCACCCCCCAGTAACCCTCAGTTTGTTTTGTGAGATTAGGAGTCTCTTATGGTTTGTCTCCCTCCCCATCCC
>LNAC01000835.1:268502-281815 GCA_002007465.1 Ailurus styani | reverse complement strand
GGCAAGATTTCGTTTCTTTTGATAGCTGCATAATATTCCATTGTATATATATACCACATCTTCTTTATCCATTCATCTGTTGATGGACATCTAGGTTCTTTCCATAGTTTGGCTATTGTGGACATTGCTGCTATAAACATTCGGGTGCACGTGCCCCTGAGGATCACTACCTTTGTGTCTTTAGGATAAATACCCAGTAGTGCGATTGCTGGGTCGTAGGGTAGCTCCATTTTCAACTTTTTGAGGAATCTCCATACTGTTTTCCAGAGTGGCTGCACCAGCTTGCATTCCCACCAACAGTATAGGAGGGTTCCCCTTTCTCCGAATCCTCTCCAATATCCGTCATTTCCTGACTTGTTGATTTTAGCCATTCTGACTGGTGTAAGGTGGTATCTCGCTGTGGTTTTAATTTGTATTTCTCTGATGCCGAGTGATGTTGAGCACTTTCTCATGTGTCTGTTGGCCATTTGGATGTCTTCTTTGGAGAAATGTCTGTTCATGTCTTCTGCCCATTTCTTGACTGGGTTATTTGTTTTATGGGTGTTGAGTTTGAGAAGCTCTTTATAGATTTTGGATACTAGCCCTTTATCTGATATGTCATTTGCAAATATCTTCTCCCATTCTGTCAGTTGTCTTTTGGTTTTGTTGACTGTTTCCTTTGCTGTGCAAAAGCTTTTAATCTTGATGAAGTCCCAATAGTTCATTTTTGCCCTTGCTTCCCTTGCCTTTGGTGAGGTTCCTAGGAAGAAGTTGCTGCGGTTGAGGTCGAAGAGGTTGCTGCCTGTGTTCTCCTCGAGGATTTTGATGGATTCCTTTCTCACATTGAGGTCTTTTATCCATTTTGAGTCTATTTTTGTGTGTGGTGTCAGGAAATGATCCAGTTTCATTTTTTTCCCTGTGGCTGTCCAGTTTTCCCAACACCATTTGTTGAAGCGACTGTCTTTTTCCCACTGGACATTCTTTCCCGCTTTGTCGAAAATTAGTTGACCATAGAGTAGAGGGTCCATTTCTGGACTCTCTATTCTGTTCCACTGATGTATGTGTCTGCTTTTGTGCCAGTACCGTACTGTCTTGATGATGACAGCTTTGTAATAGAGCTTGAAATCTGGAATTGTGATGCCGCCAACTTTGCCTTTTTTTTTTCAACATTCCTTTGGCTATTCGGGGTCTTTTCTGGTTCCATATAAATTTTAGGATTATTTGTTCCATTTCTTTGAAGTAAATTGCTGGTATTTTGATGGGGATTGCATTAAATGTGTCGATTGGTCTAGGTAGCATAGACATTTTCACAATATTTGTTCTTCCAATTNTGGTTTTGGGTGCAACTGTAAATGGGATTGACTCCTTAATTTCTCTTTCTTCTGTTTTGTTGCTGGTATATAGAAATGCAACTGATTTTTGTGCATTGATATTATATCCTGACACTTGACTGAATTCCTGTATGAGTGCTAGCAGTTTTGGAGTGGAGTCCTTTGGGTTTTCCACATAAAGTATCATATCATCTGCAAAGAGTGAGAGTTTGACCTCTTCCTTGCCGATTTGGATGCCTTTTATTTCTTTTTGTTGTCTGATTGCTGAGGCTAGGACTTCTAGTACTATGTTGAATAGCAGTGGTGATAGTGGACAGCCTTGCCGTGTTCCTGACTTTAGGGGAAAAGCTCTCAGTTTTTCTCCATTGAGAATGATATTCGCTGTGGGTTTTTCGTAGATGGCTTTGATGATATTGAGGTATGTACCCTCTATGCCTACACTATGAAGAGTTTTGATTAAGAAAGGGTGCTGTACTTTGTCAAATGCTTTTTCAGCATCTATTGAGAGGATCATATGGTTCTTGTTCTTTCTTTTATTAATGTCTTGTATCACATTGATTGATTTGTGAATGTTAAACTAACCTTGCAGTCCGTGAATGAATCCCACTTTGTCGTGGTGAATAATCCTTTTTATGTGCTGCTGGATCCTATTGGCTAGTATTTTGTTGAGGATTTTTGCATCCGTATTCATCAAAGATATTGGTCTGTAATTCTCCTTCTTGATGGGGTCTTTGCCTGGTTTGGGGATCAAGGTAATGCTGGCCTCATAAAAGGAGTTTGGAAGTTTTCCTTCCAATTCTATTTTTTGGAACAGTTTCAGGAGAATAGGTATTAATTCTTCTTTAAATGTTTGGTAGAATTCCCCTGGGAAGCCGTCTGGCCCTGGGCTCTTGTTCGTTGGGAGATTTTTGATGACTGCTTCAATCTCCTTACTGGTGATGGGTCTATTCAGGTCTTCAGTTTCTTCCTGGTTCAGTTTTGGTAGTTTATATTTCTCTAAGAATGCATCCATTTCTTCCAGATTGTCAAATTTGCTGGTGTAGAGTTGCTCATAATATGTTCTTAGAATTGTTTGTATTTCTTTGGTGTTGGTTGTGATCTCTCCTCTTTCATTCATGATTTTATTAATTTGAGTCCTTTCTCTTTTCTATTGGATAAGTCTGGCCAGGGGTTTGTCAATCTTATTAATTCTTTCAAAGAACGAGCTCCTAGTTTCATTGATTTGTTCCACTGTTCTTTCGAATTCTATTTCATTGATTTCTGCTCTGATCTTTATTATTTCTCTTCTCCTGTCGGGTATAGGCTTTCTTTGCTGTTCTTTCTCTAGTTTCTGTAGGTGTAGAGTTAGGTTGTGTACTTGAGACCTTTCTTGTTTCTTGAGAAAGCCTTGTATTGCTATATACTTTCCTCTCAGGACTGCTTTTGCTGTGTCCCAAAGGTTTTGAACATTTGTGTCTTCATTTTCATTTGTTTCCATGAATTTTTTAAATTCATCTTTAATTTCCTGGCTGACTCATTCATTCTTGAGTAGGATGTTCTTTATCTTCCATGTATTTGAGGTCTTTCCAACTTTCCTTTTGTGGTTGAGTTCTAGTTTCAGAGCATTATGGTCTGAAAATATGCAGGGAATGATCCCAATCTTTTGGTACCTGTTGAGACCTGATTTGTGACCCAGAATATGGTCTATTCTGGAGAATGTTCCATGTGCACTGGAGAAGAATGTGTATTCTGTTGTTTTGGGATGGAATGTTCTGAATAGATCTGTGATGTCCAACTGGCACAGGGTGTCATTTAAAGCCCTTATTTCCTTGTTGATCTTTTGCTTTGATGGTCTGTCCATTTCAGTAAGGAGGGTGTTCAAGTCCCCTACTAATATTGTATTCTTGTCAATGTGTTTCTTTGATTTTGTTATTAATTGGTTTATATAATTGGCTGCTCCCATGTTAGGGGCATAGATATTTATGATTGTTAGATCTTCTTGTTGGACAGATCCTTTTAGTATGATATAGTGTCCTTCCTCATCTCTTATGATATTCTTTGCCTTAAAGTCTAGTTTATCTGATATAAGGATTGCCACTCCAGCTTCCTTTTGATGTCCATTGGCATGGTAAATTATTTTCCATCCCCTCACTTTATTTTTTTAGGTGTCTTTGCGTNAAAGATTTTATTTATTCATTTGACACAGAGAGAGAGAGATTACAAGTAGGCAGAGAGGCAGGCAGAGAGAGAGGAGGAAGCAGACTCCCTGTTGAGTAGAAAGCCCGCTGTGGGCCTGGATCCCAGGACCCTGGGATCATGACCTGAGCCGAAGGCAGTGGCTTTAACCCACTGAGCCACCCAGGCGCCCTCCACCCCCTCACTTTAAATCTGAAGGTGTCTTTGCGTGTAAGATGAGTTTCTTGTAGACAGCATATCGATGGGTCTTGTTTTTTTATCCATTCTGATACCCTGTGTCTTTTAGTTGGGGCATTTAGTCCATTTACATTCAGAGTAACTATTGAGAGATATACATTTAGAGCCATTGTATTGCCTGTAAGGTGACTGTTACTGTATATTGTGTTTCTTCCTTTCTGGTCTATGTTTCTTTAAGGTCTCTTTGCTTAGAGGACCCCTTTCAATATTTCCTGTAGGGCTGGCTTGGTGTTTGCAAATTCCTTGAGTTTTTGTTTGTCCTGGAAGATTTTTATCTCTCCTTCTATTTTCAGTGACAGCCTAGCTGGATATAGTATTCTTGGCTGCAGATTTTTCTCGTTTAGTGCTCTGAATATATCATGCTAGCTATTTCTGGCCTGCCAGGTCTCTATGGATAGGTCTGCGGTCATTCTAATATTTCTACCATTGTATGTTATAGACCTCTTGTCCCAAGCTGCTTTCAGGATTTTCTCTGTGTCACTAAGACTAGTAAGTTTTACTATTAGATGACGGGGTGTGGACCTATTTTTATTAATTTTGGGGGGGCTTCTCTGTGCCTCCTGGATTTTGATGCTTGTTCCCTTTGCCAGATTAGGGAAATTCTGTATTAAGATCTGCTCCAATATACCTTCTGGCCCTCTCTCAATCTCGTCCTCTTCTGGGATCCCAATTATTCTAATATTGTTTCGTCTTATGGCATCACTTATCTCTCGAATTCTCTCCTCATGGTCCAGTAGTTGTTTGTCTCTCTTTTCATCCTCTTCTTTTTTCTCTGACATTTTGTCTTCTAAATCACTAATTCTATCTTCGGCTTCATTTATCCTAGCAGTAAGAGCCTCCATTTTCAATTGCACCTCATTAATAGCTTTTTTGATTTCAGCTTGGTTAGATTTTAGTTCTTTTATTTCTCCAGAAAGGATTTTTATTTCTCTAGAGAGGGCTTCTCTATTATCTTCCTTGGTTTTTTTGAGCCCAGCCAGCACCTTAAGAATTGTCATTCTAAACTCTAGTTCTGTCATATTACTAATGTACACATTGATTAGGTCCCTAGCCATCATTACTTGCTCTTGTTCTTTTTTGTGTGTGTTGATTTTTTCTGCCTTGTCATTTTATGCAGATAAGAATAGATGGATGAGAGAACAAAATACTAAAGGGTAGCAGTGACCCCAGAGAAATATACACTAACCTACTCAGAAGAACCTGGAACTGGGGAGAAAAGAAAGAGGGAAAAAACCAAAAAACAAAATCAAACAAAAACAAAACAAAACAAAAAATAAAACAAAATCCTATATCTATATCTATATTATCTATTTCTGTTTCTATATATATCTCTGTCTCTATCTCTATCTCTATCTCTAATCTATATCTATATCTATTAGACTGGTGAATTGAACAGACCCTATATGTATACAAAAAATAAGGTTAAATACAATGAAGGGATAAAATATGAGTATAACAATGAAAATTTAAAAAGATTAAAGTGTTGATACCATGGATTTTTTTTTCTGGTCTTCTGGGGGAGGGACCTGATGCTGTGATTCTCAAGTGTCTCTTCCTAAGGCGGAATCGCACCACCCTCGCCAGGGGCCAGGCTAAGTAATCAGCTCGGGTTCGCTCTCAGGAGCTTTTGTGCCCTGAACGCTTTCTGTACTGTGTTGGAGGCTGGGACCTAAAATGGCGGCTCCCATTCACCAACCTGGAGGAGCCGAGAGCTCTGGGCCTCAGTCCTCCTTGGGCCTCAGACAAAAGCAGTCTGTCCCTTCCATGTCCCTCATCTCCAGCTGCTCTCCAAGCTCACCAGGCCTGTGACTGAGCATCTCTATCTCTGGCACATGGCCCCGTTTAAGATCTCCAAACCCGGCAGATTCCTGCAGCCGTTCCCACGCCGCCCCTCCTGGAGGAGGAAGGAGGGGGTCTCTCTGGGTCTGCCACCCGTGGGGTCCCCGCTTACAGAGCAGTGGCCCGACTATGCTTCAGATCACAGCCCAAGGTATCACCAAGATGAGAGATACCTTCTCAGCTCGGCTCCGTCTCTTCCGCCGGCTTCTCTCTGATACCTGGGAGCTCTGGCGTGCACAGACACCCCTGGTCTTTTTGTGTCCCCATGGGTCCTGAGACCACACTGTCCCCGTGAGGGTTTCACCCCCTGCTTGGCCTCTGGGGCGACATCCCTCAGTGGAGCCAATTTCTAACAGTTCCGAGTTTGTGCTCCGCTGCTCCCTTACTTGCTGGGAGCTGGCCCCTCCCTCCGGGTCTATCTTCCCTTCACTGCAGATTCACTTCTCCACAAGTCCTACCTTCCGGAAAGTGGTCGATTTTCTGTTCCTAGAATCGCTGCTCTTCTTCTCTTCGATCTCCTGTAGAATTTGTAGGTGTTCAGAATAGTTTGATAGCTATCTGGGTGAATTTCTGGGACCTGATGATAATTGGTCTCCTACTCCTCCGCCATCTTGCCATCTCTCACAACTAAATTTTATATATTGATCTTGTATGTCTTCCAACTTTGTTAAACTTGCTTATTAGCTCTACTTACTAGCTTAAAAGCTCTGCTTTTTGTGAATTCTTGGGATCATTCATATGTAGGATCATGTCATCTGTGAGTAGAGGAATAGAGATAATTTTATTTCTTCCTTTCCAATCTGGATGTCTCTTTCTTTCTTTCTTCCTTTCTTTCTTCCTCCCTCCCATTCCCTTCCTCCCTGGGTCTTTCTTCTTCCCTTCCTTTCTCTCTTCCTTTCCTTTCATTTCCTTCCCTTCCCTTCCTTTTGCCTTGGCTTGCCTTCTTTCCTTTTCTCTACTTTTCTCTTCTTTTCTTTTTTCTTCCTTTCTCTTCTCTTCTCTTCTCTTCCCTTCCCTTCCCTTCCCTTCCCTTCCCTTTCCTTCTTTTCTTTTTTCTTCTTTTCTCTTAATTGCTCTGGCTGGAAATTCCAGTGCAATGTTGAAGACCAGTGGTGAAATCACGCATTTTGTGTTATCAAAGGGAAAGTTCTAGGCTTTCACCATAGAGTGTGATGTTGGCTGTGGTTTTTCATAAATGCCCTTTATTGTGTTGAGGAAGCTCCCTTATATTTCTAGTTTTCTGAGTGGGTTTTACCATTGAAGTGTTGGATTTTGTTAAATGCTTTTTCTGCATCTATTGAGATGGTCATGCAGTTATTTTCTTTCATTGTATTAGCATGGTGTAATACATTGATTGATTTTTAAGTTTTGGTTCACCTTTGCATTCCAGGGATAATTTAACTCTTAAATATAGTGAAATCTGTCAATCTTTTAATTTCTGAATTCTAAGTTTGACATCATGCTTATAAAAATCTTCCCCTATCCTATGTAGCTCAGAATATGCCTTGGCCTTACTGACATCTTTTTCTTAATAGCTGCAGAGTATATTGTTGCATGGGTGGCCTGCCCTTTTATGACCTAAGATCCATTTGTTGGGTGTTGGTAGTGGGCAATGTTGGTGCCCTGACTGGATCTCCTTTACCAAGATATACAAAGAGAACATTACACTTTCTAGTGGAGAGCTCTGCCAGTCATCATTTAAATTGAGTCACCATACATAGCACCATTCATAGTGTAGCAACTTTATACTGGCAGCAACTTTATACTTTATACTAGCCTTCACTAGAATGCAATATGAAGAACGTGTAACTATGAAGTGATTTTCCCCCAAACCTGAACTTGATAAATGCTGAGACTTAATTTCCACTTTATAAGAGGTTCGGCAGGGTAAGTTAAGTGATCTTGTTAAAGAAAGATCAGGCAAATGAAAATATGGGACATTTTATAAGAAATTGACCTGGGCTTTTCAAAAAGTCAATGGCATTAAAAAAAATAAAAGAAGGGCAGGAGGGCTATTCTAGACTAACAGATACTGAAAAGTCATAACAACCAACTACAATGTATGAATATAGGTTGGGTTCTATTTTCAGAAAAAGGTATAAAATATATTCCTAGGATGGTAGGAGAAATTTAAATAAAGATGGGATATTAAGGGATGCCTGGGTGGCTCAGTCAGTTAAGTGTATGGCTTCAGCTCAGGTCACAATCTCAGGGTCCTAAGATTGAGTTCCACGTTGGGCTCCTTGCTCAGTGGAAACCTCCTCCTCCCTCTGCCTGCTGCTCCCCCTGCTTTGCTCTTCCCCATTCTCTGACAAATAAATAAATAAAATTAAGAAAGATGGGATAATAAATGACTTGGAATTATTGTTAATCTTATTAGATGCCTTAATGGCATCTCTTAATGGTAGGAGATCATCTTTATTCTCAGGAGATGCAGACTGAAGTATTTAGGAGTGAAACATCATGATGTCTTCAATTTACAATGAAATGGCAGAGCATAGACAGATCAATTGAGAACAAATATGGCAACATTTTAATACTTGTTATCTAGGTGGGGGCTACACAAATAAAGAAATTTTTAATACAGTATTCTTTCAACTTTTCTGTATGTTTGAGACTTTTCATAAAAAAGGTTGAAACCAGCCATTTTTAAATGGAAGTACTCTATTCATATGCTGTGCAACTTGATTAGAAAAAGTTTATCAATATATCATGTAGCTCTTTTCTCGTCCTCTTTATTCCGTTGTATAAATGTCAACAGAGGGTTTGAATTTCAAAATTCATAGTGGAGGGTTCTAACTGCTTCTGTGGAACAAACTATCTTGCCCCAAGGTGAGAGAAAAGGGGTTGTTTCAAAGACTGACAGCTCTTTCACCTAGTGGCATTTCAAAGAACAAAAAGGAGGGAAAAAGGAGAGGAAGAAAAAAGACCTCAATAACGTGACAAGTCTGGAGTCCTTCTTGGACTTCTCTAGAGCTAATGAATAAGGAATGAATTCTGAGTTGAAACGGTCTTTGAAGGATTTACCTACCTTGGGAGGGTTTGCGTGAGACTGTGAATGTTGGCTCAGCTGTCAGGCACAATCTATGATGACATCTTTCCTCCTGCATCACTCTACCCTCTAGTCTCCTATCTGGAAAATTGGCTTTATTTCCATTTGAAAAAGTATGTATACATATGCATTTATAATTTTCCATACATGTGTGATGACAAACATATTATACATAATATATTCACCTTTATATTTTAAAAACATTTTTGCTGTATTTCCTCTGCCCCTTCCTCTCCCATCCCCACTTCACCCATATAGCAACATTCCAAGAACCTATGATAACAAGTTTCCATGTATACTTTCATATTTTTGACTATGCTCAAATAAGAGTCAACTGACCTAGATATAGACATATTTGTATATGTACTGTGTGTTCACATAATATGCATATATGCAATCTCCTTCTGGGGCCCAGTTTTCAAAAATGGAATCATATTTATATATTTCTTGGCATCTTACTTCTCACTTAACTTGGGGAAATCCTTCTAAGGCAACTATCTACCTGTAATTCAGTCCCTTTTAATGAACCCATAATAGACCATAATGTGGCATTACCATATGTTTTCAACTATTCTTCCATGCATAACCATTCAGGTTTTTAACAGGTTTGTTGGTTTTTGCCTCTGTGAATAATGTTGCAGTAAATTCTGTCTATATCTATATTCACATCTACACAATCTCTAGTTGTATTAGTTGTGGATGTAGCTCAGCTCTAAATATTCTGACTTGGTATGTGTTCACTGGCAATGTCCAGGAGTGTTCTTTTCCTTGCATTCCCACCAGCAACAGGTACTCTGGATCTTTAAAATTTGGACTATTTTATGGAAGTAAAGTGAAATCTCGTCATTTTCCTTTGCATTTCCCATCCACTAATTCACTTAACCATCTTTTTATATTTGGTGATCAATTGAATTTGCTCGTCTACAAATCATCTCTTCTGTGGCACAAATTTCAAAATCAAGATGAAATTAGTGATTTCCTCAAAAAATATAAATGATAAAACCCAAGGTGTGGGGGTCTTGAACAGAAAATCACCATAGAAGAAAGAGATTGGGAATGTGATAGGAAATTTCTTCTTAAATAAGACACCAGAACCAGATGGGATGACAGGTGAATGAACTTTTTTAGAGAAAGAGCGAGCCCGAGTGGGCTGGGAGGGGGGAAGGAGCAGAGGGAGAGGAAGAAAGAGAGTCTTAAGCAGGTTTCATGCTCAGTATGGAGCCTGAGGTGGGCTCATGACTCTGAGATCATTACCTGAGCCAAAATCAAGAGACAGATGCTTAACCGACTGAACAACACAGGCTCCCCAAGTGACGTTATTTTTCAAACATAGAGAGAAGTGCAGACTTTCTTAGACAAATAAAAATGGAGGAGATTTATTGCCAGCAGACCTAACCTACAAGAAATGTTAAAAGAAGTTCTTCAGGGAGAGGGAAAATGATATAGGCCAGAAACTCTGATCTGCATAAAAGAGCAAAAGCAACGGAAAACATTGAATGAAGGTAAAGGAAAGCTTGTTATTTTTTATATTCTTCATTGATCTAAAAAGTAAATGTTCAAAGTAATACTAGTAACCATCTCTTGGGTGATGGAAGCACATGGGTAAGGAAAGGCATAACAGTTATTTTAGAACAAGGTAGTAGGAATGCTCTGTTATAAGGTATCCATACTATCCATGAAGCAATATACTGTTATTTGAAAGTAGACTTAAATTTGTTCTTAAGCTATATTGCACATTTTAGAACAACCACTAATATTTTTTAAAATAAGTATAATTGACATGCTGAGAGAGGAGAAAAAAATAGAATCATACAGAAAGCTAAATTAAAACCATGGAAAGCAGAGAAAGAGTGAAAAATGAGAAACAGAACAATTGCAATGAATAGAAAACAGTTCCATCCATGGTGGTATTAATCCAACTATATCAATAATAACTTGAAGTTCAAGTGGTTTAAATACACAGAAGGCAGAGATCGTGAGTGGATTAAAAAAACAAGATCGAACTATATGTTGGCTACAGGAAATCCACTTAAATGTAAAGACATATGTAGGTTAAGACTAAAGGGGTGGAAAGGGAAAATGGCATTTAGGGAACACAAAAATCTGTTCCTCCACAAAAGCAATGAATTAACTGACAGAAACTATCAGAATCAATGATTTAGGAATATTGGAAACTAATTAAAAGCTTACAGCAGCCAGGTCAATGCTTAATTGAGAAAAAAACAGCTGAATCTCAGTAAAAGACCTTTGTGGCATTTGTCTTATGCTGGTCCCATTCTGCACTGGGTGGTGGTCCTGAGACAGCAGACTGCATTCACAGGACAGATACCTAGTACTGGATGGGGAACAGACCTTATTCTGAAAGAATAATCACTTGTTTTGCCCTGTCTGATGACTTCCTGAAGGGGTAAATCAAAGGGCTTGCCTTTATTTTCCTAAATGGGAGCCCTACCATAGCTTTCATTATTCTGTCAAAAGCATTTAAAGGCAAATGTCAAATTCACTGCTGTCTGGGCAAGGACAACAACTGGGGCAAACAATAGCTAACCAATAAGCTAGGGAGGAAAGCCTGAGGAATGATACATGGTGGGGAACAAATGCTTTGAAAAGCTGCCACATATTCCTGGGAGCCTAGAAGGCCCAGGGCTTGGTGCACACTTAAATGAGACCTGAGAAGACCCTCAGCTCTGACCTCTGGCTGACCTTCAAACTGTGCAAGCTGGAAGAGAAGGCTAAGACAGAGCTGTTAAACTGTGTGCTGAATGTTGAAGGCATGACCCAGCAAACAAACAGAGCCCCTCTGCAAAGACAGAGAGATTTTTTACTCAGACATTTAAGGAGATCTTTATTGAAGCACTAGCTGACCACTAAACATGACCTCCATGGGCACACTAGACAAAGAATACAGACTTCATAAAATTAGTTCAGAAAAGTCAATAAGCATACAAGCAACACTGCAGATAGGGCAGAATCTGATTTCCAGAACTGCCACATTATAATATTCAAAATGTCCAATTTTCCACAAATTCTTTAAGGTCAGCCTCATTCTAATACCAAAACCAGACAAAGACATTACAAGAACCATGGATGAACATGCATAAGTCCTCAATAAAATATTAACAAATCAAATCCAACAAAGCATAAAGAGTTGTATACCATAAGCAAGTGGAATTTATTCCATGTATGCAAGACTTGTTCAATATTAGAACATCAAATCAATCACATCAACAGGCTAAAGAAGAAATATCATAATATTGTATCAATAGCTGCAGAAAATAATTTGACAAAATTCAATACTTGTTAGTGATTAAGAAAAAAAACACCTCTCAACAAACTAGGAATATAGGGACTTTCTCAACTTGATAAAGAGCATCTGTTAAACCCCTACCACTAATAGCATACTTAATGGCGATTAACTAGATGATTTCTGTGTAATATCAAGAACAAGGCAAAGACATCCCTTCTCAAACCTCATATTCGACATCATACTAGAAGTCCCAGCTAATGTAGAAAGTTCCAATTAATCAAATGAAACTCCTAGAATTATTATAGCAAAGATTCAGAATACAAGGTTCACATAAAAAGTCAATTTCTTTCCAATATACTTGCAATGAGCATTGGATTTTGAAATTAGAAAGACACCATTTACATCAGCACCAAAAGCAATGAAATGTTAAAGTATAAATAAAAAAATCAGAATGAGGATCCAGCATCTAGAATAAGACTCTAGAGTTTTGTAGGGGATAATTATGAAACTCTGATAAAAAAATCTAAGATCTAAATAAGAAGAAAGATATTCCATACCTATCAAAAGGAAGACTCAATGTTGTTAAAAATGTCAGTCTTTCCCAACTTGATCTTACAGATTGAACCTTATCCCAATCAAAATCCCAGTAACTTGTTTTGTGGATATCAATAAGTGGACTCTAAGGTTTATATTGAAAGGCAAAGGACAAGAATATCCAATATGATACTGAAGAAGGACAAAGTCAGAGAACTGATATCACTCAACTTCAAGGCTTCATATAAAGTTACAGTAATCAAGACTGATATTGACTAAAATATAGACAAAGAGATCAATGGAACGGAATAAACAACTCAGAAATAGACCCACATAAACAGAGTCAACTGAGTTTTGACAGAATGGTCAATATCAATAGTGACAAATCATGTTGATAGAATGTAGCCTTGAGGAGGAGCGGCAAGATGGTGGAGGAGTAGGAGACCGATTGTCATCAGGTCCCAGGAATTCACCCAGAGAGCTATCAAACTATTCTGAACACCTACAAATTCCACCGGAGATTGAAGAGAAGAAGAGCAGCAATTCTAGGAACAGAAAATCGACCGCCTTCTGGAAGGTAGGATGTGCAGAGAAGTGAATCTGAGGCGACGGGAAGATAGACCCGGTGGAGGGGCCGGCTCCTGGCAAGGGAGCAAGCAGCGGAGCACAGACTCGGAACTGTTAGAAGTCGGCTCCACTGAGGGACGTTGCCCCAGAGACCAAGTGGGGGGTGAAGCCCCTGCAGGGACAGTGTGGTCTCAGGACCCACGGGGACACAAAAAGACCAGGGGTGTCTGAGTGCGACCGAGCTCCCAGGTCTCAGAGAGAAGCCAGCGGGAGAGACGGAGCTGAGCTGAGGTGTCTCTCAGCTTGGGGTTACCTTGGGCTGTGATCTGAAGCACAGCCGGGCCACTGCTCT
>LNAC01000835.1:142881-268414 GCA_002007465.1 Ailurus styani | reverse complement strand
ATCTGCCGGGTTTGGAGATTCTAAACGGGGCCGCGCCAGAGACAGAGACACTCGGTCACAGGCCGGTGAGCTCGGAGCGCGGCCAGAGACCAGGAGATGGGAGGGCAGCTTTTCTCTGAGGCGCACTGAGGACTGAGGCCCCAAGCTGTCAGGTCCTCCAGGTCGGAGACTGGGAGCCGCCATTTTCAGTCCCGTCCTCCAACGAGGTTCGGCAAGCGTTGAGGGAACAAAAGCTCCTGAGAGCGAACCCGAGCTGATTACTTAGCCTGGCCCCTGGCGAGGGCGGTGGGAATCCGCCTCGGGCAGAGACACTTGAGAATCATAGCAACAGGCCCCTCCCCCAGAAGACCAAGAGAAACAAACAAACAAACCATCCAGTCAAAGTCAAGTTCAAGACGGCTAAGCGTTGCGGAACCCCAGAACTACGGAAAAGCAACGGAGACAATTCATGGCTTTTTCCCCATGATTCTTCAGTCGTTCAAAGTTCATTGATTTTTTTTTCTCTTTGAAATTTTTTCTTACTTTTTTCTTTTAAATTTTTTCCCTTTTCATATTTTAACATTCTTAACACTTATATCGTATCAAGACTTTTTAATCTTTTTAAAATTTTCATTGTTATAATCATATTTTATCCCTTCGTTGTTTTTTACCTTATTTTTTGGATACTTATAGGGTCTGTTCAATTCACCAGTCTAATAGATATAGATAGATAGAGATAGAGATAGAGAGAGATAGAGATAGAGATAGATATAGAGATAGATATAGAGATAGAGTCATAGACAGACATATAGAAACAGAAATAGAAAATATAGATATAGGATTATGTTTTATTCATTTTTGTTTTGTTTTGTTTTTGTATGTTTTTGTTTTTCTGGGATTTTTTTATTTTTGTTTTTTGTTTTTTCCCTCTTTCTTATCTCCCCAGTTCCAGGTCTCTTCTGAGTAGGTTAGTGTATATTTCTCTGGGGTCATCGCTACCCCTTAGTATTTAGTTCTCTCATCCATCTATTCCTATCTGCATAAAATGACAAGGCGGAAAAAATCAACACAAAAAAAAGAACAAGAGCCAGTAATGACGGCTAGGGACCTAATCAATGCGGACATTAGTAATATGACAGAACTAGAGTTCAGAATGACAATTCTTAAGGTGCTGGCTGGGCTCAAAAAAACTAAGGAAGATAATAGAGAAGCTGTCTTGAAAAAAATAAAAATCCTTTCTGGAGAAATAAAAGAACTAAAATCTAACCAAGCTGAAATCAAAAAAGCTATTAATGAGGTGCAATTGAAAATGGAGGCTCTTACTGCTAGGATAAATGAAGCAGAAGATAGAATTAGTGATTTAGAAGACAAAATGTCAGAGAAAAAAGAAGAGGATGAAAAGAGAGACAAACAACTACTGGACCATGAGGAGAGAATTCGAGAGATAAGTGATGCCATAAGACGAAACAATATTAGAATAATTGGGATCCCAGAAGAGGACGAGATTGAGAGAGGGCCAGAAGGTATATTGGAGCAGATCTTAATACAGAATTTCCCTAATCTGGCAAAGGGAACAAGCATCAAAATCCAGGAGGCACAGAGAAGCCCCCCCAAAATTAATAAAAATAGGTCCACACCCCGTCATCTAATAGTAAAACTTACAAGTCTTAGTGACAAAGAGAAAATCCTGAAAGCAGCTCGGGACAAGAGGTCTATAACATACAATGGTAGAAATATTAGATTGTCAGCAGACCTATCCACAGAGACCTGGCAGGCCAGAAAGAGCTGGCATGATGTATTCAGAGCACTAAATGAGAAAAATATGCAGCCAAGAATACTATATCCAGCTAGGCTCTCACTGAAAATAGAAGGAGAGATAAAAATCTTCCAGGACAAACAAAAACTCAAGGAATTTGCAAACACCAAGCCAGCCCTACAGGAAATATTGAAAGGGGTCCTCTCTAAGCAAGGAGAACCTAAAAGAAACAGACCAGAAAGGAAGAAACACAATATACAGTAACAGTCACCTTACAGGCAATACAATGGCTCTAAATGTATATCTCTCAATAGTTACTCTGAATGTAAATGGACTAAATGCCCCAACTAAAAGACACAGGGTATCAGAATGGATAAAAAAACAAGACCCATCGATATGCTGTCTACAAGAAACTCATCTTACACGCAAAGACACCTCCAGATTTAAAGTGAGGGGATGGAAAACAATTTACCATGCCAATGGACAGCAAAAGAAAGCTGGAGTGGCAATCCTTATATCAGATAAACTAGACTTTAAGGCAAAGAATATCATAAGAGATGAAGAAGGACACTATATCATACTAAAAGGATCTGTCCAACAAGAAGATCTAACAATCATAAATATCTACACCCTTAACATGGGAGAAGCCAATTATATAAACCAATTAATAACAAAATCAAAGAAACACATTGACAAGAATACAATATTAGTAGGGGACTTGAACACCCCCCTTACTGAAATGGACAGATCATCAAAGCAAAAGATCAACAAGGAAATAAAGGCTTTAAATGACACCCTGGACCAGTTGGACATCACAGATATATTCAGAACATTCCATCCCAAAACAACAGAATACACATTCTTCTCCAGTGCACATGGAACATTCTCCAGAATAGACCATATTCTGGGTCACAAATCAGGTCTCAACAGGTACCAAAAGATTGGGATCATTCCCTGCATATTTTCAGACCATAATGCTCTGAAACTAGAACTCAACCACAAGAGGAAAGTTGGAAAGACCTCAAATACATGGAGGCTGAAGAACACCCTACTCAAGAATGAATGGGTCAACCAGGAAATTAAAGAAGAATTAAAAAAATTCATGGAAACAAATGAAAATGAAAACACAACTGTTCAAAATCTTTGGGATACAGCAAAAGCAGTCCTAAGAGGAAAGTATATAGCAATACAAGCCTTTCTCAAGAAACAAGAAAGGTCTCAAGTACACAACCTAACTCTACACCTACAAAAGCTAGAGAAAGAACAGCAAAGAAAGGCTACACCCAGCAGGAGAAGAGAAATCATAAAGATCAGAGCAGAAATCAATGAAATAGAAACCAAAAGAACAGTGGAACAAATCAATGAAACTAGGAGCTGGTTCTTTGAAAGAATTAATAAGATTGATAAACCCCTGGCCAGACTTATCCAAAAGAAAAGAGAAAGGACTCAAATTAATAAAATCATGAATGAAAGAGGAGAGATCACAACCAACACCAAAGAAATACAAACAATTCTAAGAACATATTATGAGCAACTCTACACCAGCAAATTTGACAATCTGGAAGAAATGGATGCATTCTTAGAGAAATATAAACTACCAAAACTGAACCAGGAAGAAACTGAAGACCTGAATAGACCCATCACCAGTAAGGAGATTGAAGCAGTCATCAAAAATCTCCCAACGAACAAGAGCCCAGGGCCAGACGGCTTCCCAGGGGAATTCTACCAAACATTTAAAGAAGAATTAATACCTATTCTCCTGAAACTGTTCCAAAAAATAGAATTGGAAGGAAAACTTCCAAACTCCTTTTATGAGGCCAGCATTACCTTGATCCCCAAACCAGGCAAAGACCCCATCAAGAAGGAGAATTACAGACCAATATCTTTGATGAACACGGATGCAAAAATCCTCAACAAAATACTAGCCAATAGGATCCAACAGCACATTAAAAGTATTATTTACCACGACAAAGTGGGATTTATTCCTGAGATGCAAGTTTGGTTTAACATTCGCAAATCAATCAATGTGATACAAGACATTAATAAAAGAAAGAACAAGAACCATATGATCCTCTCAATAGATGCTGAAAAAGCATTTGACAAAGTACAGCACCCTTTCTTAATCAAAACTCTTCATAGTGTAGGCATAGAGGGTACATACCTCAATATCATCAAAGCCATCTACGAAAAACCCACAGCGAATATCATTCTCAATGGAGAAAAACTGAGAGCTTTTCCCCTAAAGTCAGGAACACGGCAAGGCTGTCCACTATCACCACTGCTATTCAACATAGTACTAGAAGTCCTAGCCTCAGCAATCAGACAACAAAAAGAAATAAAAGGCATCCAAATCGGCAAGGAAGAGGTCAAACTCTCACTCTTTGCAGATGATATGATACTTTATGTGGAAAACCCAAAGGACTCCACTCCAAAACTGCTAGCACTCATACAGGAATTCAGTCAAGTGTCAGGATATAAAATCAATGCACAGAAATCAGTTGCATTTCTATATACCAACAACAAAACAGAAGAAAGAGAAATTAAAGAGTCAATCCCATTTACAATTGCACCCAAAACCATAAGATACCTAGGAATAAACCTAACCAAAGAGGCAAAGAATCTGTATTCAGAAAACTATAAAGTACTCATGAAAGAAATTGAGGAAGACACAAAGAAGTGGAAAAACATTCCATGCTCATGGATGGGTAGAATAAATATTGTGAAAATGTCTATGCTACCTAGAGCAATCTACACATTTAATGCAATCCCCATCAAAATACCAGCAATTTATTTCAAAGAAATGGAACAAATAATCCTAAAATTTATATGGAACCAGAAAAGACCCCGAATAGCCAAAGGAATGTTTAAAAAAAAAGCAAAGTTGGCAGCATCACAATTCCAGATTTCAAGCTCTATTACAAAGCTGTCATCATCAAGACAGTATGGTACTGGCACAAAAACAGACACATCGACCAGTGGAACAGAATAGAGAACCCAAAAATGGACCCTCAACTCTATGGTCAATATAGTTTTTATTTGAATTTCCCTGATGGCTAGTGACGATGAACATTTTTTCATGTGTCTGTTAGCTGTTTGTATGTTTTCTTTGGAGAAGTGTCTGTTCATGTCTTCTGCCCATTTTATGACGTGATTATCTGGTTTTTTTGGCATTGAGTTTGAGGAGTTCTTATAGATCTTGGCTATCAATCCTTTGTCTGTAGTGTCATTTGTGAATATCTTCTCCCATTCCGTGGGTTGCCTCTTTGTTTTGTTGACTGTTTCCTTTGCTGTGCAGAAGCTTTTTATCTTGATGAAGTCCCAAAAGTTCATTTTTGCTTTTGTTTCCTTTGCCTTTGGAGAGTGTCTTGAAAGAAGTTGCTGTGGCCGATGTCAAAGAGATTACTGCCTATGTTCTCCTCTAGGATTTTTATAGATTCCTGCCTCATGTTGAGGTCTCTCATCCATTTCGAGTTTATCTTTTTGCATGGTGTGAGAGAATGGTCCAGTTTCATTCTTCTATTCATAGCTGTCCAATTTTCCCAGCACCATTTATTGAAGAGGCTGTCTTTTTTACACTGGATATTTTTTCTTGCTTTGTCAATTATTTGACCATAGAGTTGAGGGTCCATATCTGGACCCTCCATATCTGGACTCTCTACTCTATTCCATTGGTCTTTGTGTCTGTTTTTGTGCCAGTACTATGCTGTCTTGATGATCACAGTTTTGTAGTAAAGCTTGAAATCAGGCAGCATGATGCCCCCAGCTTTGTTTTTTTTCTTTTTCAACATTTTCTTAGTGATTTGGGTTATTTTCTGGTTCCATATTATTGGCAATGAAAGTATAGATTGCTCTGGGCAGTATAGACATTTTCACAATGTTTATTCTTCTCATCCATGAGTATGGAATGCTTTCCCATCTTTTTGTCTTCAATTTCTTTCATGAGTGTTCTGTAGTTCCTTGAGTACAGATCCTTTACCTCTTTGGTTAGGTTGATTCCAAGGTATCTTATGGTTCTTGGTGCTATAGTAAATGGAATCAATTCTCTAATTTCCCTTTCTATATTTTCATTTCTAGTGTATAAGAAAGCAACTGATTTTTGTGCATTGATTTTGTATCCTGTCACATTACTGAATTGCTGTATGAGTTCTAGTAGTTTGGGGCTGGAGCCTTTTGGGTTTTCCATATAAAGTATCATGTCATCTGCAAAGAGAAAGAGTTTGATTTCTTCTTTGCCAATTTGAATATATTTTATTTATTTTTGTTTTCTGATTGCTGTTGCTAGGACTTCTAGCACTATGTCGAACAACAGTGGTGAGAGTGGGCATCCTTGTCATGTTCCTGATCTCAGTGGGAAGGCTCTCAATTTTTTCCCCATTGAGAATAATATTCGCTGTGGGTTTTTCATAGATAGATTTTACGAAGTTGAGGAATGTTCCCTCTATCCCTGTACTTTGAAGAGTTTTACTCGGGAAAGGATGCCTTATTTTGTCCAAGGCTTTTTCTGCATCAATTGAGAAGACCACGTGTTTCTTCTCTCTTCTCTTATTGATTTGTTCTATCACATTGATTGATTGTGAATGTTGAACAATCCTTGCATCCCAGGGATAAATCTCACTTGGTCATGGTGGATAATCTTTTTAATGTACTGTTGGATTCTATTAGCTAGGATCTTGTTGAGAATCTTGTCATCCATACTCATCAGGGATATTGGGCGGAAAATCTTCTTTTTGATGGGGTCCTTGCCTGGTTTGGGGATCAGGGTAATGCTGGCTTCATAGAAAGAATCTGGAAGTTTTCCCTCAGTTTCTATTTTTTTGAAACAGCTTCAGGAGAATAGGTATTATTTCTTCTTTGAATATTTGGTAGAATTCCCCAGGGAATCCATCAGGTCCTGGACTCTTGTTTTTTGGGAGGTTTTTGATCATTGCTTCAATCTCATTACTAGATATTGGTATATTCAGGTTGTCAATTTCTTCCTGTTTCAGTCTTAGAAGTTTATAGGTTTCCAGGAATGCATGCATTTCTTCTAGGTTGCTTAACTTATTGGCATATAACTGTTGATAATAATTTCTGATTATTATTTCTATTTCCTTGGTGTTAGTCATGATCTCTCCCTTTTCATTCATAATTTTATTAATTTGGGTCCTCTGTCTTTTCTTTTGGATTAGCTTCACCAGTGGTTTATTGATCTTATTAATTCTTTCAAAGAACCAGCTTCTAGTTTTGTTGATGTGTTCTACTCTATCTCTAGTTTCTAATACATTGGTCTCTGCTCTAATCTTAATTATTTCCCTTCTTGTGCAGGGTTGATTTAATTTGTTGTTGATTTTCCAGTTCTTTAAGGTGTAAGAAGAGTTGGAGTATTTGGAATATTTCAATTTTTTCAAATGAGGCTTGGATGGCTATGTATTTCCCCCTTAGGACCGTCTTTGCCATATCCCATAGGTTTTGGACTGATGTGTTTTCATTCTCATTGATTTCCACGAATTGTTTAAGTTCTTCTTTGATTTGCTGGTTGATCCAAATATTCTTAAGCAGGATGGTCTTTAGCTTCCAAGTATTTGAATTCCTTCCAAACTTTTTCTTGTAAACCTACCATGCTTTTCATAAGATGGTAAGTTTAGGGGGAATTGTATGAAGAAGTGTATCAGAACACTATGTGAAATCCTCTCGATCTTTCTGTAAATCTACACTGTTATAAGAAAGAAACTTTATTTTTATTATTTTTGAAAAAGAAACTTTATATTTAAAATGCAGCATGTAAGTCTTGGATCAACAGATGACTTCTTTGAAGTCTACTATTATTAATAATATTGGGAATTGTCAAGTCATTGTGATAATAAAAAGCTGACTCTCTCTCTCTCTTTTAACTTGAGTATATTTGACACAACAATTACATTTGTTTCAGATGTACAACACAGTGATTGGGCAGGTTTATACATTATGTTATGCTCCATAAGTGTAGCTACCATCTATTTTTTTAATTGGTTTTCTAAATTCTCTCCAGAAAAGGCAGCTACTATTGTCTGTGCTGAGGGCGGACACCTCCTACTGCTCTACTCTTGGGTATGCACTACCCCAAACCTCTTCTACTTGTTTATGTTGATTTCTGCCTTACTCGATATTTTTGCTATCTTCCTTGCTTGTATCTTGTGATCGTTTCTCTATTTTTTAATAGTTTTTTTGTTTGTTTTTGTTTTTGTTTTTACTGGTAAGAACTTTTTACACTTAAATGCTATTAAGTATTTGCATTACAGTCCCACAGATTGAGGGGCTTAGAACAATAGAGTCTCAAAGTTCTGGAGGCTAGAAGTCCAAGACCAACATTCCAGCATTGCTGTACTCCCTTTGAAACCTGTAGGGAAATCCTCCCTTGCCTCTTCTTAGTTTCTGGTGGTTTGCCTGCAATCTTTGGCATTCCTTGGCTTGAAGGGCATCCTTCCAATCCTGCATCTTCACGTGGCCTTCTTCCCTCTGTATGGGTTTCCATCTCTGTGTAAAAATTTTCTTTGTATAAGGACACCAGATAGATTGGATTAGGACCCACCCTAATGACCTCATGTTAAGTAGATAACCTCTGTAAAGACCCTATTTCAAAATAAGGTCATATTCTGAGGTGCTGGGGTTAGGACTTCAAAATAACTTTTCTTTGGGGGGGAGGGGGTACACATCATCCAACTCATAACACTCTCTGATGGTCATTTCACCAGTGACTTCTTCCTCTTTTAGTATTTGTGGTGCTTTTCAGTATAAAAGATTTCATATTTTCACATGTTTAAATCAGTCATGTTTTGCCTTTCTGACTTCTGAGAAATAAAAGGCTTCTCTAAGTTTTTAGAATTATTATTCTATATCTTATTGAAATGATTTTATTAATGTTTCCTATTTAAAATTTAATCCATCTAGAAATTAATCTGTGCATGGTACAGCAGTATCTCTTGAATTAAGCACAAACATGTACTTAAGTACAAACTTTGATTGGTTCTTGCCACAGTGAGGAAGAAAATGTGTCCTGTCTCTCAATTAGCAAAGAACACTCCCTCTTCCATGGAATCTGTAAATCACACTATTATTCAGAGGGGTGTTTAGTCTTTTGTTCCTTTCTGCTTCCCTTTCAGGCTTAGCAGGGTAAGAAAGAAGCCACAGACCCCCTTACTTAAAAGCCTGCTCCCTTAGCAACATGATGAGAGCCTTAAAAATGAACAGTCCAGAAAAGGCTGGATTAAATTATTAGTCAAGTACTGTTACTGTCCTTGGTGTCCATCTGGGAGAAAAGAGAGGATGTTATGCATTCTTACACACATACACCCATGTTCACACCCATATGGCATATATGGGCATAGACGCAATTTAAAAAGTACAACTCAAAAATCCAGTTGTCTTACTGCACTCTCTTATTGTTTTGAAATAGAAAATTAATACAATGACAATTTTGTCTCTTCCCTTTCCAATGTTTTTGCCTTGTTTCTTTGTCTTATTTTATTGTCTAGAATTTGGTGGATAATTCTGATTGACAGCATAGGTCTTCAATACCATATTTGTAGTTTCTAAGTGCCAAAAGTTTTGAAATCTTCAAGTCCTTTATAGGTTTGTGGCAAACTCATTGAGAAACGTAACCTGACCTGAACTAATATAAGCTACTTACACTCTTACACTCCTAATGTAGGCTACTCCTGTACACAGCTTGGGCTGCTGAGATACTAATGTGCTTGGTTATGAAGTGCTGCCCCAACCCCCACTGGGCTTGCATGCAATATATAGCTTATAGTCAATATTTCTTTGAAAAGTATGACAAACTCTGACTGTAGGATTGAACTGGTCCCAAAGATCTTGGTGAAGGGTTTCTGCACCCTTAGCTCATCAAGCATGCTAATGTTGCCTGACTCAAACAAGGATGACTTTACTCATTAAACTTGACTTTGGCTGTTGACTTGTGATGGACACTTTTTGATTTAGTTAAAGGCATTTTCTATGACATCCATATTTATCTATCTACTTACATTTTCTACCTATTCTTGGTCAGTTATATTTTCCATGAAAAGACTGAATTGTGTTTATACTTAAAAATGTCTTGGGACTTCTGGCTTCTGTTCTGGACTATATCACTCCATCCTCACAAACAAAAAGCTGAACAAACTGAAAATCAACAGTTCTTATTAGATCCATTAGAGATGAGATCACAAGGCAAACTGCTGTTCTGCAAATCAGAGAGGCAGAGAGTTAGATACAGAAAATCACAAGTTAACAGAATAGAAACCTGGGAGCAGAAATCTCCACAGGAGCCAGTGTCCAGAGAGGAGGACCTGAACTATAATTGCTGATTGCTGAAGCTCAGTGTGGACCAGCTTGAGAGTTAAAATCTTCAGGGGGGCTAGTCTTAAGGAAGGGTTGGCATGCCCTTGTGAGTTTTGTTTCCAGAAAATTTATCAGCTTCTCACAGTGAAAATCAGAGAAAAATACCCTTGTGCTTCTGGCAGGGAAGGGGGTGGGGAAGCGACCATTCTGGAATATACCTAGAACATTTAGTTCTTAGTAAGTCCTGCCCTTGAGAGAAACTTTACCAGGACCTGACCATCTTGAAAGAAGGGAACCACCCAGCTCCAACCCCCTCTAGTTTTCCTGTCTCACTGAAGTGGGGAAAAACTACTAAGAAGTGATAGTGATCATCACAGCCCAGGGGTGTAGTCTTACTGAAAAACTGAGATCTAATTATAGACCTCTAAAATGCTTCCCTGCTCCCACACCTCACCACCACATCATAGGGTTCCTCTACAACAGGAGAGACAAAAATAAGAACAGCATAGAAAACTTCCAGCAGCCTCTGACACCTATAGCTACAGCAAACAGTAAAGAAAGCCTAACCCCCAGCCAGATGAACATAAAATCACACAATGAAAGCCTGTTTACCTCAGTATTTTTTTTTTACCCAATGTTTCACATCTGGCTTTCAACAAAAAATTACAAGACATACTAAAGGATTAAAAACACAGTTTGAAGAGATGAACAAGAATTAGAACCAGACTCAGGTATGGCAGAGACATTGGAATTATAAGACCAGGAGTTTAAAACTATGATCAAGGGCTCTAATGAAAAAAGAGGACAACATGCAAGGACAGATGGGTAATGTAAGCAGATAGATGGAAACTAAGGAAGTGTTTTTTGCCTAAAGCTATACAAATTTTTCTTGATTAATTATTGGTTCTATATTATAACTGCGATTGTGTCCTCTTTACCATTACTAATATTATATATTTGCATATTCTCTTCCTTTCTTTGTCAGACTTGTTATAAATGTGTCCATTTTACTAATCTTTGCAAAAGAAATAATTCTTTATTCTATTTCCCAATTGTGCCTATTTATCTCTTTCTAATTAATCAACTTCTGCTTTTATATTTATTAATTAATTCACTTTCTCCTATAGTCGGTTTATTTTTTGGCTATCTTTCCAATTCCACCAATGTAGTTCACATTCTTCTATTTTCTTTATTTCTTACTGGCTAACACAGCATTAAGAGCCTGAGTCCTGTGTAATGGTCACAGTGTTGAAGTAGTGCTGTTGTGCAAGTTGGGGCTGGCAGGAATTCTCAGTGCCAAGGTACAACAAAGAAATACAAAAACAAGATGGGTAACCCAAAACGTCTGTTTTCCTGTCTCTGGATATTGCTTTGTCACATCTATTTTAATGTCTGGAAATACTTCATCATGGGGACATACAACAAAATATGTACACAATCCTTAAATATTGGACACTTAAGTTCATTCATGGGTAAATTTATTAAATGTTTTTTGGGCACCAGACCTTGTGGGAGGGGCTGGGGCTACAGTGATGAACAAAACAGACATATTTTCTGCTCTTATAATATTTCACTGATGAAAACAGTGCAACAGGTAAGTCTTGGCAGCATCCATTACTATGTCTTTAGGATACATTACTACATTAGACTTGCTAGGTCGACAGGTGTGCACCTTTTCACAGCTTTGTGATATTCAATCAGCCAAAAAAAATTTTTAAAAATGTTTTACTATGTTCAGTCAGTAACCATATAGTACATCATTAGTTTTGATGTAGTGTTCAGTGATTCAATAGTTGCATATAATACCCAGTGCTCATCACAATTCATGCCCTCCTTAATCCCCATCACCTGGTTACCCCCTCTTCCCACCCATCTTCCCCTTTGAAACCCTCAATTTGTTTTCTGGAGTCCATAGTCTCTCATTGTTTGTGTCCCTCTCTGATTTCCCTCCCTTCAGTTTTCCCTCCCTTCCCCTATGGTCTTCTTTGCTATTCTTTAGTTTCCAAATATGAGTGAAACCATATAATTGTCTCTCTGCTTGACTTATTTCACTTAGCACAATCTCTTCCAGTTCTATCCATGTTGTTGTAAATGGTGGGTATTCATCTTTTCTGATAGCTGAATCATACTCCATTGTGTATATGGACCACATCTTCCTTATCCATTCATCTGTCAAAGGGCAACTAATCTCCTTCCACTGTTTGGCTATTGTAGACATTGCTGCTATGAACACAGGGGTGCATGTGCCGCTTCTTTTCATTACATCTGTATCTTTGGGGTAAATACCTAGTAGTGCAATTGCTGTGTTGTAGGGTAGCTCTATTTTCAACTTTTTGAGGAATCTCCAAACTGTGTTCCAAAGTAGCTGTACTAACTTGCATTCTCACCAACAGACTAAGAGGGTTCCCCTTTCTTCACATTCACATCCCCGCCAACATTTGTTGTTTCCTGCCTTGTTAATTTTTGCCATTCTAACTGGTGTAAGGTGGTATCTCATTGTGGTTTTGATTTGTATTTCTCTGATGGCTACTGATGTTGGACATTTTTTCATGTGTCTTTTAGCCATTCGTATGTCATCTTTGGAGAAGTGTCTGTTCATGTCTTCTGCCCTTTTTTTGTATTTATTATTTTATTTTATTATTTTATTTTTTTTACTTTATTTTTTCAGTGATCCAAGATTCATTGTTTATGCACCACACCCAGTGCTCCACGTAATGCGTGCCTTCCTTAATACCCACTACCAGCTTCACCCATCCCCCCTCCCTCTCCCCTCCAAACCCTCAGTTTGTTTCTCAGAGTCCACAGTCTCATCTTTCGTCTCCCCCTGCGATTTACCCCAATTCACTTCTCCTTTCCTTCTTTTTTTCTTTTTTTAAGATTTTATTGATTTATTTGGCAGAGATCACAAGTAGGCAGAGAGACAGGCAGAGAGAGAGGAGGAAGCAGGCTCCCTGCTGAGCAGAGAGCCCAATGCGGGCCTCAATCCCAGGACCCTGAGATCATGACCTGAGCTGCAGGCAGAGGCTTTAACCCACTGAGCCACCCAGGTGACCCTCCTTTCCTTCTCTTGTAGTCCTCCATTTTATTCCCTATGTTCCACAAATAAGTGAAACCATATGATAATTGACTTTCTCTGCTTGACTATTCACTCAGAATAATCTTCTCCAGACCCGCTCATGTTGATACAAAAGTTGGGTATTCATCCTTTCTGATGGCTGAATAATATTCCATTGTATATATGGACCACATCTTCTTTATCCATTCATCTGTTGAAGGGCATCTCAGCTCTTTCCACAGCTTGGTGATTGTGGACATTGCTGCTATGAGTATTGGGGTATAAATGGCCCTTTTTTCCACTACATCTGTATCTTTGGGGTAAATACCCAGTAGCACAATTGTGGGGTCATAGGGTAGCTCTATTTTTAATTTTTTGAGGAATCTCAAAAAATCTGTTTTCCAAAGTGGCTGCACCAACTTGCATTCCCACCAAGAGTGAAAGAGGGTTCCCCTTTCTTCACATCCTCTCCAACACTTGTCGTTTCCTGTCCTGCTGATTTTGGCCATTCTAACTGATGTAAGGTGGTATCTCAATGTAGTTTTGATTTGAATTTCTCTGATGGGTAGTGACGATGAACATTTTTACATGCGTCTATTAGCTGTTTGTATGTCTTCTTTGAAGAATTGTCTGTTCATGTCTTCTGCCCATTTTTTGACATGACTATCTGTTTTATGGGTGTCGAGCTTGAGAAGTTCTTTATAGATCTTGGATATCAGCCCTTTGTCTGTAGCATCACTTTCCTGCCCATTTTTTGACTGGATTATTTGTGTTTTGGGTGTTGAGTGTGAGAAGTTCTTTATAGATCTTGGATACGAGTCTTTATGTATACTGTCATTTGGACATATTTTCTCCCATTCCTTGAGCTGCCTCTTAGTTTTATTGACTGTTTCTTTGCTGTGCAGAAGCTTTTCATCCCATGAAGTCCCAGAGTTCATTTTTCCTGTTGTTTCCCTTGCCTTTGGAGACGTGTCTTGAAAGAATTTGTGGTAGTCTTCAATCAGCCAAAAATTACGTATTAGATTCATTAGTATTGAACACTGTCTACCTCCTGGAATGACCATTGAGTAATGGAATTTAAAAAATTTTTGGCCTGTTTAAGTGATAAATTATATAACAAGGTTATTTTTATTTTGCTTTACTACTAGCATTTCTTGTCCATTTTATCTTTTTAAAAAAATTTAGAATCAATTAATTAACATATAATGTATTAGTTTCAGAGGCAGAGTTTAGTGATTAATCATTTGCATAGAATACTGAGCGCTCATTACATCACATGCCATCCTTAATCCCCATCACCCAATTACCCCACCCCCCCACCTCCCCTCCAGCAACCCTTGGTTTGTTTTCTAGAGTTAAGAGTTGTTAAGTTTTGTCTCCCTCTCTGATATTGTTTTATTTTTTTTCCTTCCCTTCCCCTATGTTCTCATCTGTTTTGTTTCTTAAATTTCACATATGAGTGAAATCATATATTTGCCTTTCTCTAACTGACTTATTTCACTTAACATAATACCCTCTAGTTCCATTCACATCCTTACAAATGGCATGATTTCATTCTTTTTGAGAGCTGAGTAATATTCCATTGTCTATATACACCACATCTTCTTTATCCATTCATCTGTTGAAGGGCATCTCAGCTCTTTCCATATTTTGGTTATTGTGGACATTGCTGCTGTAAACATTGGGGGTGCAAGTGCCCCTTTGAATCACTGTTTGTATCCCTTGGATAAATATCTAATAGTGCAATTTCTGGGTCATAGGGTAGCTCTATTTTTAACTTTTTGAGGAACCTCCCTACTGTTTTCCAGAGTGGCTGCACAAGTTTGCATTCCCACCAACAGTGTGAAAGTGTTCCCCTTTCTCCAAATCCTTGCCAACATTTGTTGTTTCCAGACTTGTTCATTTTAGCAGTTATGACTGGCCTGAGGTGGTATCTCATTGTGGTTTTGATCTGTGATTCCCTGATGCCAAGTGATGTTGAGTATTTTCTCATATGTCTGCTGACCATTTGTATGTTTTCTTTGGAGAAATGTCTGTTCATGTCTTCTTCAATTTGCTGAATGGATTTTTTCTTTTAGGATGTTGAGTTTGATAAGTTCTTTTTTTAAAAAAAGATATTTATTTATTTATTTATTTACTTACTTACTTACTTATTTATGATACAGTGAGAATGAGAGTGAGATAGCACGCAAGCAGGGGGAGCAGCAGGAAGAGGGAGAAGCAGGCTCTCCGTTGAGCAGGGAGCCTGACGCAAGGCTTGATCCTGGGACTCCAGGATCATGACCTTAGCTGAAGGCAGACACTTAACTGACTAAGCCACTCAGGAACCCCGAGTTTGATAAGTTCTTTATAGATTTTGAATACTAGCCCTTTATGCAATAAGACATTTGGAAATATCTTCTCCCATTCTGTAGGTTGTCCTTTAGTTTTGTTGACAGTTTCCATTGCTGTGCAAAAGCTTTTTACTCTGATGAAGTCCCAATAGTTCATTTTTGCTTTTGTTTCTGTTGGCTTTGGAGACATGTCTAGGAAGAAGTTGCTGTGGCCAAGCTGACAGGTTGCTGCCTGTGTTCTCCTCTAGGATTCCTTTCTCATATTTAGGTCCTCATACATTTTGAATTTATTTTTTGTGTATGCTGTAAGAAAATGGTCCAGTTTCATTCTTCTGCATGTGACTGCCCAATATTTCCAACACCATTTGTTGAAGAGACTGTGTTTTCCCCATTGGATGTTCTTTCCTGCTTTGTCAAAGATTAGTTGACTATCAAGTTGAGGGTCCATTTCTGGGTTTTCTGTTCTTTCCCATTGACCTATGTGTCTGTTTCTGTGCCAGTACCATACTATGAAGATTATAGCTTTGTAATAGAGCTTGAAGTCCAGAATTGTGATACCTCCAGCTTTGGTTTACTTTTTCAACATTCCCTTAGCTCTTTGGGGTCTTTTCTGGTTCCATACAAATTTTAAGATTGTTTGTTCCAACTCTGTGAAAAATGTTGATGATATTTTGATAGGGATTGAATTGAGTGTAGATTTCTTTGGATAGCACAGACAGTTTAACAATATTTGTTCTTCTAATCCATGAGCATGGAATGTTTTTTCGATTTCTATGTGTCTTCCTCAATTTCTTTTGTAAGTGTACATTATATAATTTTGTAAATTATAGAAATAATTTTCAGAGTACAGATCCTGTATCTCTTTGTTTAGGTTTATTCCTAGGCATCTTACGGGTTTTGGTGCAATTGTTAATGGGATCAATTATTCGATTTCTCTTTCTTCTGCCTCATTGTTAGTGTATAGAAATGCGACTGACTTCCATACATTGATTTTATATCCTGCCACATTGATGAATTCCTGTATCAGTTCTAGCAACTTTGGGGTGGAATCTTTTGGCTTTTCCAAAGACAGTATCATGTCATCTACAAATACTGAAAGTTTGACTTCTTCTTTGATGATTTGGATACTTTTATTTCTTTTTGTTGCCTGATTGCTGAGGCTAGGACTTCTAGTTCTATGTTGAATAACAGTGGTGAGAATGGACATCCTGTGGTGTTCCTAATCTTAGGAGAAAAGCTCTCAAGTATTCCCCACTGAGGATGATATTCATCGTGGATTTTTCATAGATAGCTTTTATGATATTGAGGTATGTTCCCTCTATCCCTACATGGTGGAGAGTTTTAATCAGGAAAGGTTGCTGTATTTTGCCACATGCTTTTTCTGCATCTATTGAGATTATATGGTTTTTATCCTTTTTTTAATCAACCACATTAAATCAATCACATTGATTGATTTGAACCACACTTGCAGCCCAGGAAAAAAATCCCAGTTGATCTTGGTGAATAATCTTTTTAATGTATTGTTGGATCCTATTAGCTAGTATTTTGTTGGGAATTTTTGCATCCACATTCATCAAGGATATTGGTCTATAATTCTCCTGCTTAGTGGGGTCTTTGTCTTGGTTTGGGACCAAGGTAACACTGGCTTCATAAGATGAATTTGGAAGTTTTCCTTCCATTTCTATTTTTTGAAACAGTTTCATAAGAATAGGTGTTAATTCTTCTTTAAATGTTTGGTAGAGGGACGCCTGGGTGGCTCAGTTGGCTAAGCATCTGCCTTCAGCTCAGCTCATGATCCCAGGGTCCTGGGATCGAGACCTTCATCAGGCTTCTTGTTCAGTGGGGAGACTGCTTCTCCCTCTGCCTGTTATTCTCTCTCTGCCTCTCTCTGACAAATAAATAAATAAATAAATATTTTTAAAAAATAAATATTTGGTAGAATTCCCCTGGGAAGCCATCTGGCCCTGGGCTTTTTATTGGGAGATATTTTTTAACTGATTCAATTTATTTACTGGTCATTCATCTCTTCAGGTTCTCTATTTCTTCCTGTTTCAGTTTTGGTAGTTTATGTTTCTAGGAACTTATCCATTTATTCCAGATTGCCTAATTTGTTGGCATATAAATGTTCATAATATTTTCTTTTTTCTTTTTGAAGATTTCATTTATTTATTTATTTGACAGAGAGAGAGATCACAAGTAGGCAGAGAGGGAGAGGAGGAAGCAGGCTCCCTGATGAGCAGAGAGCCCGATGTGGGACTCAATCCCAGGACCCTGAGATCATGACCTGAGCCAAAGACAGAGGCTTAACCCACTGAGCCACCCAGGCACCCTCATTCATGATTTTATTTGTGTCCTTTCTCTTTTCTTTTTGATAAGTCTGACCACGGGTTTATCAATCTTAGAAATTATTTCAAAGAACCAGCTCCTAGTTTCATTCATCTGTTCTACTGTTCTTTTGGTTACTATGTCATTGGTTTCTGCTCTATTATTTATTATTTCTCTTCTCCTGCTGGATTTAGGCTTTATTTGCTGTTCTTTCTCCCACTCCTTTAGGTTTAAGGTAAGGTGTGTATTTAAGACTTTTCTGGCTTCTTGAGAAAGGCTTGTATAGATAGCTATGTACTTCCCTCTTAGGACTGCCTTTGCTGCATCTCCAAATTTCTGAACTGTTGTGTTTTCATTTTTATTTGTTTCCATATATTTTTAAATTCTTCTTTAATTTTTTGGTTGACCTTTTCTTTCTTTAGTAGGATGCTCTTTAACCTCCATGTATTTGTGTTTCTTCCACATTTTCTCTTGTGATTGAGTTCAAGTTTTAAAACATTGTGGTCTGAAAATATCCAGGGAATAATCTCAATCTCTTGGTACAAGTTGATACTTGATTTGTGACCCAGTATGCAATCTATTCTGGAGAATGTTCCATGTGTACTTGAGATGAATGTATAATCTGCTGCTTTAGGATGAAATGCTCTGAATATATCTGTAAAGTCTATCTGGTCCAGTGTGTCATTCAGATCCCTTGTTACCTCGTTGATCTTCTGCTTAAGTTATCTATCCATTGCTGCAAGTTGGGTGTTAAAGTCCCCTGCTATTATTGTGTTATTATCAATGAGTTTCTTCAATTTTGTTATTAATTAGTTTATATATTTGTCTGCTTCCAACTTAGGGGAATAAATAGTTACAATTATTAGATTTTCTTGTTGGATAGACCCTTTAATTATAATATAGTGACCTTCTTCATCTCTTATTACAGTCTTTGGTTTAAATCTAATTTGTCTGATATAAGGATTGCTACTCCAGCTTACTTTTGATGTCCATTAGCATGATACATGGTTCTTCACCCCCTCACTTTCAATCTGGAGGTGTCTTTGGGTCTAAAATGAGTCTCTTGAAAGTAGCATGTCAAAGGGTCTTTTTTAAAATCCAATCTGATACCCTGTGTCTTTTGATGAAAGGATTCCCCTTTAATATTTCTTGCAGAGCTGGTTTAGTGTTCACAAATTCTTTTAGTTTTTGATAGTCTTGGAAAGTCTTTATATCTCCTTCTATTCTGAATGACTGCCTTGCTGGATAAAGTATTCTTGCCTGCATATTTTTTCCCACTTAACACATTGAATGTATCATGCCAGTCCTTTCTGGCCTGCCAGGTCTTGGTGGACTGGTCTGCTGCCAGATTTATGTTACTACCCTTGTAGGTTAAAGAACTCTTGTCCCATGGTGCTTTAAGATTTTCTTTTTATCTTTGAAATTTGCAAGCTTCACTATTATATGTCAAGCTATTGACTTACTTTTATTGATTTTGAGGGTAGTTCTCTATGCCTCCTGGATTGAATGCCTGTTTCCTTCCCCAGATTAAGGAAGTTCTTGGTTGTAATTTGTTCAAATATACCTTGTGCCCCTTTCTCCCACTCCTCCTCTCCTGGGACCCCTATTATTCAAATATTATTTCACTTTATGATACCTCTGATTTTATGAATTTTCCCTTCATGATCCAGTAGTTGTTTTTCTCTCTTTTTCTCAGCTTTGTTATTCTCCATCATTTGTGTTCTAGAACTCTTCTGCCTCATTTATCCCAGCAATTAGACCTTATATTTTTGATGGCATCTCAGTAATAGCTTTTTTAAAAATTTGACTTGATTAGAATTTATTTATTTATTTAATTTATTTTTTTCTGATTAGAATTTATTTTCTTTATTTCTTCAGTAAGCAATTCTCTAGTGTCTTCTTTCCTTTTTTTAAAGCCCAGCTAGTATCTTTATAATTGTTTTGAATTCTAGCTTCAATATCTTACTTATATCCATAAAGATTAAATCCCTGGCAGTGAGTACTGCCTCTTGTTCTTTCTTTTGATGTGAGTTTCTCCATCTCATCATTATGTCCAGAAAATAATAGATGAGAGAGAGAGAGAGAAAAGACAGAAAATGGCAACAGCAACATCAGAAAAATACAAACTAAACAAACCAGAACAAAACAGAAACAAAACAAAATAAGAAAATGTCAATCAAGAAGGAAAAGCACAACAAAACAATAAATTAGATCTTGGGTGTATTTTGGTCTGTTTGCTCAAAGAAACTAGATCCCAAAGTAGGAAAGAAAGAAAAAGTTTATATATATAAATATATATGTAACAATAAAATAAAATACAATGAAAGGAAACTATACATATACGTATATATATAATATGAAAATTAAAAATCAAAAGCATTAAAAAAAAATTGATAAATAAGAAAATAGCTGAAAAAATAAAATTAAAAGACTAAAGAATAATGTAAAAACCCATGAATACTCTGTACTGTTTTCCCTAAGAGTTGAAGCGTTGTAGTTCTCTATGATTGGTAAACTTGGCATTCGCCAGTTGTTCCTGCTGGTTTTCTGGGGGAGGGGCCCGTTGGATGGTTCTCGGGTGTCTTTGCCCTGGTGGAATTCCACACCCCCACCCCTTGCCAGGGGGCTGAACTCAGTGTAAGTGGCTCTGAATTGCATTATGTGGCTCTGTTTTGCTCGTTGAAGGCTTCTAGCGCCTATGGGGGTAGGGGATGGGATAAAAATGGTGGCACCACAGTCTCTAGACCCCCACTCTTCAGTAAGTCCTCACGGTAAAATCAGTCAATCATTCCTGTCTCCCTGGTTTCTGCTCGAATGCTATGTTCACCCAGCCTGTGACTGAATCTTTTTATCTCAGGCATGCAACCCATTTTCCAGTCTCCAAACTTTATGGACACCTACAGCACAAAATTGCACTATTCCTCCCAAGGGAGAGAGGAGTATCTCAACTCACTTTGGCCTTTTGCTAGGCCTCCACCCAAGAAGAGTTTCATGACCATGGTTTATGGAAACACTGATCAGAAAGTCAATGCCTAGACTCGCTGCTTTCAGCTGGCTTCCTTACTCTGATACCAGGGAACTCTGCCACACTCAGGGACCCCTCTTCCTTTTGTGATCCTGGTGATCCTGAGATCATGCTGACTCACCTGGGATTCTTCCCTGCTTTGCCACCTGAGCACATTTAAGCCAGGGATGTCCCCAACTGTAGCAGACTTACGATTTTGCACTCCACTGCACATACTACTTTCCAGTAGCCTGCTTAAGAGCTCCCTCCCCTCCATGGTTTATCTTTCAATATATTACCCCAGATTCATATCTCTACACTTTCTACCTTACAAAAAGTGGTCACTTTTCTATTTGTAGAACTGCAACATTTTTCCCCCTCAGACCTCCCATTGATTTTTCAGGTGTTCAGAATGATTCAATAACTATCTAGCTGAATTCCAGGGACCAGAAGAAATTAGGGTCCCCTTACTCCTCCACCATCTTAACTCCTACCCCTAAGGAGCCTTTATTATTTTTAATAGATCCCTTTATTTGAGAGTGTGCCAAGACCAGTTAGTGTCCCAAAGAAGAGGATCTCAGTCAGCACCTTGATTCAGGCCGATTGGAAGCTAGATCCTCAGGAAGCAGCTGTTAAGGAATGCAAATATACAGTCTTGAATATAAGCATAAGCCCCACTGGCCCCTCCAACCAGGTGATTTGAAGATGTCCCTGGGCAACAGTCATAAAAATCAGAGTGTAAAAGCTCCTTTCTGGGAGATACCAGTGAGCTGAGGCAATGTAGAGGAAGTCTGCAAAGATGGCATCCCATGGCTTATGTTCCCTGAGAGTACTTCAATAGCTTCTAGATGTATGCCAAACCTGAAAACTGCTCCTGAGGCCATGACTAGCAAGTATGCTTCTTTCATATAAAAGCTGAGGGTTTCAGTTTGCTATCTGTGCAGTGCCTGGGAGTGGTCGTCTGCCAAGAAATGAATCTCTGATTGTTATAGTCCCATGGGACCTAAGAATGCAAACTCCTCTAGCCTCTAGAGCCAAGTGATCAAGTGGTGGCTGGTGATCCCTGGTGGCAGCTGCAAAAACTGGGGCACCAGACATACATAAAATCTCATCTCTGAGATTTACTGATGCTCTGGAGCATGGTAGAGGAATAGGGCAAAATGGCACCCACTGGTTGGAACAAAACAAAGAAGGAGTGCAAAAATGGAAGTCACTGAAAAAGGAGGAAAAAAAGAAAAGAAAGAAAGAATTTTAAAAATGGAATTAATCAGAGAAAAAAGAAAGAGGGGGAAGATAGTGCCCACTGGCTTTACCAAGCCAGAAGGAGAACAGAAAGCTGGATCCCACCAGCCTCCATCCTTGGAGACAATCCCAGAAGGCCCCTTCCACACAAAGCAGTGCTTTAAAATTAGAAAATGAATCTTTTCACATAACGTCTGTGTGCTTTTCAAAGGGCTGCTTCTGCACTATGCCATGGAGTAGGTGAGTCTGCATGTGAGCCCTTTAAAAGCCATTCCTAGGCTTGAGCCACATTGGTCTTCAAAGATAGATGTTTTGGGGGTTTTGTTGTCAGTTGCTGGTCCTAAAAATTGGGTTCCCAATGTGGGTACAAACCCTTTACTCCTCAGGGAGAAGCTTCAGGTTGTAAGTTCCCTCCTGATTGTGGGTCACCATGCCGGTGGTGGAGTTTTTGGCAAGATTGTGTCTCAGCTTTCCCTACTCACCTTGATGTGGTTTACCTCCTGTTTTCCTGACGTAAAGAGGTACCTGCTTTTATTTTTATTTTTTTCTTTTTATTTTTTGTCCCTGAGGAAATCGTTCCATATATGCTGTAGATTTGATATGTTAGTGGGAGAAGATGAGTTCAGGATCTTCCTAATTCACCATTTTGAACCAGAACCCAAAGTCACTTTTATTATACTTATAGAGTATTTTTAAATAATTTGAGGTGAAATTCACAAACAGCTATTAAATTAGTCCTTTTATTTCTTTTTATTTTATTTAAAATTAGTCATTTTAAAGTGATAATTTCGGTGGCATTAGTACATTCACAACGCTGTGCAACCACCATCTCTATCTAGTTGTAAACATTCCTGTCACTCCAAAGTAAAATCCCTTACTTTTTAATCAGTTTGTCCCCACTCACCTCTTTTCTCCCAAACACTGGAAACCACGAATCTGCATTCTATATGAATTTACATATTCTGAATACTTCATATAATTGTAATAATATATTATTTGACATTTTGTGTTGTATTCTTTCACTTAGTATAATATTTTTGAGATTCCCCCTTTTGGAACATATATCAGTATGTTACTCCTTTTTAATGGCTGAATAATATTCTAATATATATATATATACCATACTTTGTTTATCCATTCATCTGCTGATGGACGTTTGGATTGCTTTCCTCTTTGGGCTATTGTGAATAGTGCTGCTGTAAACATTTGTGTGCAAGTATTTGTTTGAGTCACTGTTTTCAATTCTTTTGGTTATATGCCTACAAGTAGAATTGTAGGGTCTTAGGTAATTCTATGTGAAACTTTTTGAGGAACCATCAAACTGTTGAGCATAGCAGTTGAGCCATTTTGTATTCTCACTAGCCACGTATAAGGGTTCTGATTTCTACACCTTCTCACCGACACTTATTATTTTCCATTGTTTTGACAATAAGTATCTTGAGTGTGAAGTGGTGCCTCATTGTGATTTTGATTTTCCTTTCCTTAATGATTAATAATATTTGGTATCTTTCTATGTGCTTGTTTGTGTCTTTTGTATATCTTCTCTGGAGGAATATCTAAGCTTTTTGTCCATTCTTTTAGTTGAGTTGTCCTTTTGTTGTCAAATTGTGGGAGTTCCTTTATTCTGTATATTAGGCTTTTATTAGATATCTGATTTTTAAGTATTATCTCCCATTCTGTAGGTTGTTTTTCTTACTTTGTTGATTATTCCTTCAGTGCACAAGAAGTTTTAATTTTGATGAAGACTAATTTATCTTTTGTTTCTTTTTGGGCTTTTTTAAAAATCATATCTAAGAATCTATTATTAAATCCAATTTCTGAAAATTAACCCTTGTGTTTTTGTCCAAGAGTTTGATGGCTTTAGCTCTTATATTTTGGCCATTAATCTTAAGTTAACTTTTGAATATGATGTAAGATAGATGTCCAATTCATTCTTTCACAGGGTGAAATTCAGTGGTTCCACCATCATTTGTCAAAAAGACTATATTCCCCCATTGAATGGCCCTGGCACCCTTGTTGAAAATAAATTGGCCACATATGTATGAAATTATTTTTGAACTCTCAATTCCATTGCATTAGTTTATATATTTATCTTTATACTGGTACCCCACTGTTCTGATTACTGTTGCTTTGTAGAGAGTTTTGAAATCAGACAGTGCAAGTTGTCCAACTTTGTTCTTCTTTTAAAAGATTGTTTTGGCTGTCAAAGTCTTCTTGCAATTCCATATGAATTTGAAAATCCTTTTTTCCATTTTTTCAAAAATATCTTTGAAATTTTGATAGGGATTGCATTGAATCTGCAGGCAGTTTTGGGTAGTATCAACATTGTAACAATAGCAAGTCTTTTATCCCATGGACACTAGATATTTTCCCCACTTATTTAGGCCTTATTTAATTTCTTTCAGCAATGTCTTGCAGTTTTTAATGTACAAGTCTTTCATCTCCTTGTTAAATTTATTCTTAGGTATTTTATTCTTTTGGATACTCCAGTAAATTAAATTATTCTCTTAATTTCCTTTTTAGATTGTTCATTGCTAGTTTGTTGAAACACAACTGAATTTTGTGTGGTGGTCTTGTATACCCTACAACTTTGCTGAATTTGTTTATTGTTATAGCAGGGGTTTTTTTGTGGATTCTTCAGAATTTTCTATATGTAAGATCATGGCATCTGTAAACAGAAACTTCTTCCTTTTCAATATGGATAACTTTTCTTTTTCTCTAATATTGCTCTGGCTAGAATGTCCAGTACTGTGTTGAATAGCACTTTTGAAAGCAGGTGTATAAGTCAGGTTTATCTGGAGAAATAGACCCATCCATATATATATGGAATTGGCAATATGCTATCTGTAAGTTGGAGACCTAAGAAAGCTAGTGGTGTAATTTCAGTCTGAGTCCAAAGGTGTGAGAACCTGATGGTGTAAATCCCAGTCCAAGAGCAGGAGGACACCCGTGTTCTAGCTCACCAGGAAGGTGGGAGGAAATGAATCCCTCTGTACTCCACTTTTTGTTCTATTTAGCCCCTCAATGGATTGCATGATATCCACCAACATTGGGGAGGGCAATCTACTTTACTGAGCTCACTGATTCAAATGCTAATTTCATCTGAAACATAGACACACCCAGAAATGACGTTTAATCTGGCCAATTTGATACAAATAATTAACCGTCACAACAGGCATCTTTGTCTTGTTCCTGATTTTAGGGAGGAAGCTAATGGTCTCTCACTTTGAGTATGAGATAGCTTTGTTTTTTCATAAATTTCCTTTATTATGGTGAGGAAGTTCTCTTACTATTTTTCTAGTTCTCTTACTATTTTTATTATGAAAGGGTATGGGATTTTGTCAAATGCATTTTCTGCACCAATTGTGATGTTCATGTGGGATTTTTTTCCTTTATTCTATTAATGTAGTGGATTACATTGACTGATTTTCTCATGTTTAGCCATAGTGCAACATAAATCCCACTTGGCTATGATGTATAATCCTTTTATTATGTTGTTGGATTTGGTTTGCTAGTATTTTGCAAATATATTTTGCATTTATACTCATAAAGGACATAGTTCTCTAGTTTTCTTTTCTTGTGATGTCTTTATGCACCTTAGACGTTGGAGGAATGTTGGCAACATAGAATGAGATTAGAGATACCCCTTCCTCTTCAGTTTTTTGGAAAATCTTGAGAAGGATTTAAATATTGATAGAATTCACTAGTGAAAGCATTTGGTCCTGGATTTTTCTTTGTTGGGAGGTTTTTGACTACTGATTCAATCTCTTTACCTGTGATTTATGTTCATTGATATAAAATTACATTCCCAAATAAACTATTCAATAAATCTGTGAAACCAGGAAAGGAAAATAAACACTTGTGATTGCATCAAATTTTTTCACTATCTTGTTAAATGTGAGATAGGGAGTTTGTTGAGCAAGGTCTGTCTTTACCTTATCTAGCTTTTGGGTTAGAAGAAATAACAATATAAGGTATGTCCCCCTTGACAAAGATAAAGCCACAAGGATCATATAAAAGGAAGCTCTCCTTTATAGACCAGAACCTCCAGAGAGTTTTCAATGTCCAATGAGCAAGAGACGCAGCTGGCATGAAGGAGGTCTGGCAGAAGCAGTTTAGGAGAACAGGGGCTCAAGAACAGGAGCCAAGAAGAGATCTCATTGACAAGCAGTAAAAATTGAGGTGCGTTTTGTGATAAAGCTACCTTGTTACAAGGCTCTTATTCTATTAACTGACCTTCAGTCTTTCTCCAGATAATCCCGACACCCAGGTCTTGCATCCTGCCTTTGGAGAAAAGTAAGGTTGGTGGCAGATCCTCAGCACCCGCATCCCTGTGAAATAAGACAGATCCATCTCACCAACCACACTCCATCCATTTCAAGTGTCAGACACAGTAGATGGAAGTGATTAACAGGTAGTTGGGGATGAGCAAGACTTGAATTCAGCAAACTGAGGAAAGCCCCCCATTTTAGCTGATTGATCACAGAAGAATCTGAAACAGAGTCTTGTAATGTGAGTCAGTGATGTAGGCATGCTGCTACAACAAGAAATTATAGGCAAAAATGGTAAGGTAACTACAAATGCAATGCTCCAAAGGCATACAAATGCAATACAGAAATAGCTCCAGAGGCAAGCTCCAAAACCCCTGTAGGGGTTAGGATTACCTGGAGAAAGACTATAATACCACTTCAGGGACCACCACAATGTGTCCTGTTGAAACTAGACATCGGGCTCTTGGTGATCTGGTGCTGGATGTGTTACCTGACCAAGATGAAGAACAAAATCAGGAAACCCGAAAGACTATTGTTCTTCCATCAAGCTCCTAAGCATCCTTATATTAGTTAGGATAAGCTAGGTTATGCTGTGGTAATAAACAACCCTGAAATAGCATTGGCTTAACACAATAAAGCAGTGTTCTTCCCCATCCAGAATCCACTGCAGGTGCAGGAAACTCTCCACACAAGGATTGGCTGTCTCAGCATTTTGATCATGAAACTTCATTGGGATTGCTGCTGTAGGGGGAAGAAGAACTGGAGGGTTCAATACCGGCAATGACAACTTTCAGCTTAGAACTGATATTCATCATTTCCTCTCAGAAGCCATGGACCAGAACTACTCAATTGCTCATATGGCCTCAGTTAATAGCAAAGGGGGCAGGAATGGCTACGGCCAGGCCAGAAGTTTTTTTTTTTCTTTTTTTCTTTTCAGACAAAATTATGGAAGTATATTCACAGAAAAGTAGGCACTGGAATACTTATAGCAGTGTTATCCTTATTGCCCCAGACAGATGCCCATGGATGGTATAATGGGTAAATAAACTGTAGTTTATTCATGCAACAGAATACTATACAGTGGTGAGATGCATGCATGGTTCACCTGATGTTGTACAGAAGAAGGCAGACACACAGAAGTAACTACCAGGTGACTCCATGGACACAAAGCCCTAAAGCAGGCAAAATGAAACTATGATGGGAGAAATCAGGATAGGATTTTTGCTTGGTGGTGGGAAGGTGGGAACCAAGAGGGCTCTGGGGGCTTGTAATGTTTGATTTGTTGATCTGGTTATGTGGGAATGAATGTTCATGTAAGAACCATCCAGCCATACACCTAAAGGATGTTCATTTTCTGTATGCGCATTGCATATCAAAAAGTGAAAAATCGGGCGCCTGGGTGGCTCAGTGGGTTAAAGCCGCTGCCTTAGGCTCAGGTCATGATCCCAGGGTCCTGGGATCGAGGCCCACATCGGGCTCTCTGCTCAGCGGGGAGCCTGCTTCCTCCTCTCTCCTCTCTCTCTGCCTGCCTCTCTGCCTACCTGTAATCTCTCTCTCTGTGTCAAATGAATAAATAAAATCTTTAAAAAAAAAGTGAAAAATAGAAAAAGGTCTGGGCCTGGGGAGGCCATCAAGGTAGGCAGTAGTACCTCACAAAGATAAGCCTCCTGGCTTCCTTGCCCTCTAATTATGCAAGTACTGGTCGGGGGCCCAGAGTGGGTGGAATCTTTCCAAGAACCACAAAGGCATTTCTCCCTCACTGTTGTCTTTAGACTCTGGGGCTCCCGGGCAGGAAGGACCACATCTTGGGGGACAGCTCTTTTGAGTTCTGGACAAAATGCTTTTGGCTGTAGCTCTGGAAGCCTCTCTAGAACCACAGGCTGCATTGTCCACAGGAAGACAGGAGAGAGAGGAGAAAGCAAAGCATAAAGTAAGGACGGTGTGGGCCCAGAAGTACAGCTGGTGTGAGGAAGACAAGGCTGTGAGGGGGACAGGGCTGTGGTCAGAAGGAGGGGGAAGCACTCTGGTCCCTCAGGCCACCCTTGACTGACAGGAGAGTGGAGGCCTACCCTGGCCCTCCATAACAATCTGGGCTCTGGCAGACAGGCCGGAGGTGGGGGCAGCTGGGGGCACTGGCGGAGCCCCTCCCAGAGCCAACCCCAGGTTTCCGGGCTTCTATGTCCCCATTTGGAGCAGGACAAAGCTTGCTGTCCTCTCCTTCTCTGGGAGGGTGGCCATGGCCAGGACTTCTGCCAAGACAGCAGGATGCTCTTACCATACAAATTAGATGGGGCAGCAGAGTCAAATTCTGCTCTAAGTCTTCATGATCTCAGCCCCAAGTGTGATTCCAGCCACGAAAACCAAGGTGCTCTCTGACCCCCCAAGGGTGTGGGAGGAAAGCTGGGGTCAGGGTGATGGCAGGTGCCCATGGCATTAAAGATTCCTGGTCTGTGCTGGGGCACGGCTCCATGCACCCACATTTTTTCCTAGTTAATTCATTTTCGGATCAGGTACTATGTGTACATGGTTCAAAATCAAAATGACAAAAAAGTTTACTTCTAAAAACTTGCAATTCCATCCCAGTCTACCCTGCTCTTCTGTGCCCCCTGTGGGCACTTGATGAGTTTCTGTGTATCTAGGACAAGTTCATGACTATGTGAAATGCAAGAAAATAAAATATATAGTCTTTTCCACACATTTCTTGTTGTTATTTGCCTCACTTAAAGGAAAATGTAATAGCATGCTCTAGAGATCTCTCCTTATGCCTGCATGGAGAGATTCTTTTTTCTTTTTGAGAGCGGTGCTGTGCATCTTAACCAGAACACAGTTGATAGGAACTTGGCATGCATGTGTGCCTTTTGCACCTATGCAGGCATATTTATAGGACCCTTTCTGGTTTCTATAATCCAGACCTAAGCCCCTACTGACCCCCAAGGCCCATGTGGCTGTGTAGCAGTCCCAGCTACCTGGAAACTTGGCAGGACTGAGTCATGTTATCCTGATTTCTGAACTCCCCTACTGTCTCTGCCTCTACCTGCACAAGACTCTAGTTTAGGGAAGATTCGACATGTCCTGATCCACCTCCATGGACGTTCCCTTTCATGGGACCCAGTATGAACCCCTGGTTCCCAAGGACCAAGCTATAGGAGGCTCAGAGTGACTCCTTCAGTCCTATTGACTCCCAGAGGCTGTGAGAGTTTTCTGAAAGTCTTGGACAGTGAGCCCAAGGATGTGATAAGCCCCTTGGCCTGGTGCACTGTTCCTGAGGCCCCACAGACTGAGGTTTGATGTGGGAGCTTAGCTATGATACAGAGGTCCAGGCCAGTATGGAGAGAGGTGGCCTAAGGGGGTTCAGGGGGTGCCCACAACACCACAGGCCTGCAGCCCTTTTGAACACAGAGGAGGAGTGAGGCAAGGCACCATGAGCCTGGGCAAGGATATTACGGGGAAACAAAGTGACTTTTGGCTGCCGGGCCAGATCTGAAAATGGAGGTGGGCTTTCTGTGTTGACCCCAGAGCAGGCTCCCAGGGGCAGTCAGAATGGGCACTTGGCCTTCCCCAGTGGCTTCTGGAAGGTCCATGGCTCAAGGCAGAATATCAGAGAAGCCTAAATGTCAATCTGGGCCTCATTGGAACCTAGATTGCCAGTTAGGAGTCAGGCGCTGTCAAGAAAGCAGGTAGCTCACACAGTCTTGGGGAAACAGAGGCATTTTGGAGAGCAATAAAAGTATTGGTAGGGGCAAGGGAGAGAGTGCAGGAAGAGTCTTGCCTTAATGCATGGAATGGGGATTTTTTTTAATTAATAAGAGACCCTTGATAAATAGACTTGGGCATATCCAGGTTGGAGGCATTTAAGGTCATATTTCACATACTTTAGAGTAGTGTTTCCAAAACCAGGCCAGCATATCCCTGGTGCTACACAAGCTGGTGTTAGGGAAGATTACATTATATGTTGTATTTTATTTGTTATTTTATAGTTGGCTATTTTTTTCAGGTATCTTCTATTTATGGCATCTGATGCTGATTTTCCATTTTCAGTGACAACATACACATATTTTTTGAAAACATATTTAAACAAAGATATAATTTCATTTAAAGAAAAATTTTAATCATCGTACATATAGTATACAAATATGCCACAAAACCCAAGTAAGTCTGGGTTAGAGGAACACTGCCATAAAGGTAAATCACATGATAGATGAAAAAGGGAGCTTAGCCAAATCAAGTAACCCAGCATATCTCGCAGCTGGGCAGTGGTGCAGTTGGGGCTCAGGCCACACCTCTCAGGCCAGGAGGGGAGGGATTGGGCCCAGATCCCGGGGCTCCCCCCAGTGGCAGCACTGCTCAGCCCTCTGGTCTCTGTTGGCCACACATCGCTGAATGGAACATCCTCCTGGCCTGTGCCCTCCTCCCAAGCAGGATGCCCCTTAGAGTTCTTTAGCAGCTCATTTTCCAACGTGGCCAACAAACACTTTGGCCTCTCTTGGAAATGTCTCTGGCCTAACTAACTTTAATTATTAGCAAAGAGCCAAACTGTGTGCTTGAGTCCTTTAGTTGGGAGAAGGGGAGAGAAGGTGGCTTAAAAGTCAGACTTCCAAGTAGGAAACCATGCCATGGGAATCTGTTCAGGAAAGATCACAATCAGAATGGAGAGATGTATGAAAATGAAACCATTGCCAAATTGTTTTTTGCCAAAATACCAAATGATAAAATTATTTTAAGAATAAGACCTGGCCAATGTATTATGAAGACCAGATGCCCAAGGGCCTTCCAAGGTCTCTCTACAACTCAGACCTTTTACCAGTGTGGGGTGGAATGGAGCTTGACAGGGGATGGGCAGAGAAAGTCCAGTTACTGAATAAACACCTGTCTTTTCTTGGTGGCCTGGAGACCTGGTGATCTGGTGTCTCATGAGCACATGAGGCAGGATTTAGGGAACCCTGACTCCTCAGACCTAGATTACAACTTTCTGTCATTCACTTGCTGTGACATTGATTAATCAATTTCTTCTCTGAGCCTCAGTTTTTCCATCTGCAAAATGGGGGCAACAATCCCTGCTTCATAGGGCTGTTGTGTAAAAATAGTGGGATACCTACTGTCTATGAGCTATGGGACTGACATGTGCTACTTCCCATCTTTCCAGGAGCCTTACCTCTCTGCTGCCATTGGCATTTTTTTTGCAAGAAACCAATACAGTGTTTGGTTGACTGGAACAAGAGTCAAGTAGGGATTTGGGTAGCTAGCAGAATCAAAGAAAAAGTGGAAAATCAATTCTTCAGGACCAGAGGGCAGTTCCCACAGAAGAGCTTGAGATTTTCTCAGAGAATGGCAACACCAATACAGTGGGTCAGCTATTTTCCATCTTTGCATTACTCTGCTCAGGATTCAGATTCCCAGGTGGCTCCGAGTCTCCTTGGCTTGTGCCATGGGCCCTTCCTTGGCCAGGAAACCTCTTGATTGATTTCTCACCACAATGGCATGCAGTATGGACCTGTGTTTTCCCAAAGCAAAATAAATAAGTGCTATCAGAAATGGGACTGGGTATGGGGAATGCAGGAGAAAAAGTGTGTGGTGGGGAGGGGGCACAACCATAAATTCCTTTTACTGAATGTCATACCTCTTAGCCCAATCTTCTCTTCTGACTGAGCCACTTCCTCCATCCTGTGTCTTCCGATCCCAAGCATTCTTCAAGGACTGTTAAGTATAATGCACCTACTTGATAGTGTTCAGAGTGTCAAAGGCACATTAACTCCCTATCTTCACGTTCCCTAAATCCACTGTTTCCCTGGCTGTTCACACCACATCTTTGAGCTGACAAGGCAGGAGATCCCCCATTTTCAGAAGGCTCTGCAGAAATTCAGAATGGACAAGTGAGGAGTGGCTGAAACAGGTCATAAAGTTTATATCTTAATAATGATAGTTTTTCTGTGGATCAAAATTACCGTACCTGAAAATAACTAATAGTTTATAGCTTCTTATAAATATGTACTCTATTTTGTTTTTTATTTCTTTACAGTATGCCAAAATTTTACAATAAAAATGACAACTGATATTCCTGTTTATTTCCTAAACTTAATGAACATGCTGCTTATCTCCGTTAAGCATAATGTTGGTTGACATGTAAAGTGCTTAAAATAATGTTTGTCATATAGTAAGTGCTATATAAGTATTATAGAGTAATTATCATCACTCTTTACTATGATCACTACATATTCTACCCATCTGCCTCATATGCATAGGTAATATCCTTCTTACCCCCTTGTGCCTTAGATTTGGGTATAGCTGAAGAGTACCTCGGGTTGTGAGGCCAGATGCTCACACACATAGTGTGGACTCAGTGAATATTTATTGGCTTAAAATGCATGCCTAGTGAATCAGTTGCAGGCATTCTAGTAACTTTTATCTGGGACATGCTGGCCTTATGATAGAAGGGAGAGAGCGTGGTGGAACCACATGATGGTCTTTAAAGTCTGAGGTAAAGATGGCCACCATCAATTCCATCCTCCCAACACTAGTGGACTATTACCTTATCCCTGGAATCCAGACTGGCTTTAGACACTGGCTTGACAAATAGATTGTCGTAGAAGTAACCTTCTAGGTTTCTGAGGCTAGGCCTATAATTAGCCTAGCAGCTTCTACCTGGATCTATTAATGCACTCACTCTTGGAATACTCCCTCATGGAATTGAACTGTCATTCTGTGAGAAGCCCAAGCCACATGGAGATGCCATATGTGAGTGCTTTAGTCAGGAGCCATAGCTGAGGTTCCAGGTGGTAGCATTAACTGCCAGCTATGTGACAAAGCCATCTTGGGTGTTCTACCCAGATGAGCTTTCAGATGACTTGTAGCCCCAGCCAACAACTGACTATGACCATGTAAGAAACCCCAAGAAAGAACTACTGAACCTAGGCAATCAACAGGACACACCCTGATTAGAAGGAGCACACACTGCTTTCCATCTCAGGATCCAGCATGAACCAATCCACTGACCAAGAGCTGATGTTCACAGGGTGTAGAAGTATAGTCCTCCCTTAAAAAGGGTAGCAAGTGTTCAGGGGCAACAATAAGAAAATAAAGAAAAGTGGCTGGATATAAGATAAACACAATTATAAGTTGCATTTGTATATCCTAGCAAACCCTTTACAAAGTAAAGTGAGTAAGGGACCTATTCACAGCCACAGTAACAACAACAAATAATGTCTAGAAACAACAGTAATGCCTTGGATACATCTGGTTTCTGGTATAATCCCCCAGAGACACTGTGAAAGGTTTTGTAATGAGCTCATTAGCAGAGATTGCATGTTGGAAAATTTTCAGAGAATTTGCTAATAGGCACACTGCTTCTGCCAATGACTAAAAATGTTCTTTTGAACTGCTAAAATTTTACTGTGTATGTGCTGAGGTTGGGATAAATGGTAAAGTAGGGTAGCTGGTCTGATTGGACTATAATTGAGAAATTCTTTCAAGTATGTGCCAACATAGAAAACCATGATGTCAGCTGCAAGTGTGGGACTCATTAAGCCTCCATATCAGCTCCAATGAGCACAGCTGACCCTGCTGAACCCTCTCCCTCTTTGGGTGCCCAGCCTACATCTGGGTGGATGGCCCTTCAGGAAGAGATAGGCAGCCCTCAGGGTAGAGTTCCTGACATAAGGCTTGGCAAGTCCTCTGATCATCCCTTTCTCTAGAAAGGTATATTCTTTAATAAACCATTAGATATTCTTAGATATTCTTTGATAAACCATTGCATTCATAAGTAATATGGAGTAAACAGCCCCAAGGTTCTTAACTTTCGGGGGTGAGATTGTAACTAAAACTGAATCCTCTCTCTAGAAGAAAATACCACTGTGTACAATACACATAAATTCCTGCATAACATTCTTATGCTTGCTGACTCTATGACTCCTGTCCCACAGCCACAAGGTGAGAAGAACCTGTATTCTAGTGGTTTGTATGGAAAGGGGAAGGAAGTGATAAGTAGTGAGACAAAAGTGAAGGAGGAATTTCTGGCATGGAGGAAACCTAAGTATGCCTTCATGGTGTTGGACAATAATCAATGGAGGTTGGTGAGGTGGAAAAAGAGTAAACAATGAAGGAAGGAGTCCCCTGAGGCTTCTAAGAGGATGGGATCCAGGACCCTGGAAGCTGGGGAGCCCCTGAGAGGTGAGGGACTCCTCTCCTCCAGAACAAAAGGGAAGGAGAGGAGGAGGGAGCAGTGGGACTTCCTCGGTCTAGCCACAGTCAATCCTGTGTATACACTGACCTTCATAGACATAGGTTCTTAGGAAGGAATGTCAGAGTGTAAGACATTATTCCTTCCACAAGCATTTACTGCACATTTACTGTGTACCAAGTACTATTCCAGGGCATGGCCCCTGCTCTCATGGAGTTTGAATGGGACAAGTAAGTGAGTAAAATTACATTAATAAACAGGACAATTTCAGGCACTGCTCAGAGCTGAAAGGAACTGTTTTGGGAATGGGAGAGAAGATGCTAGGGAAAGCACATTCCTTCAGTACCTGGATGAAGAAGCTTGCGGAGGGTAAGAGCACCACATGGGGAGACAGTGAGTATAAAGGCCCTGTGAGGGGTTTGGATTTAGGTCTCCAGAGACTATGAATTCTCCCTGCTGAGTAACTCCTCACTGCCTATCACAGGCCATTAGTGAATAAATGAATGAAAAAGGTTCATATGTGCTCTGTGGCCCTTCAGGATCTGGGCTCCCAAGGCACCGTGATTCTCGTTTACCCCTTGCTCACTCAGAAGCTAGCCAGACACCACTTCTTCCCCAGAGCCTATGTTCAGTGTGCCCTTCCTGTAGGTATGCCCTTTCTCCAGGTGTATCTTTCTGCACCACCCCCCCCGGGGGGGGGCGCTGCCCTTTCCCAGAAGTACATGACTCCCTCTTTGGCTTTAAGCCTCTGCTGGGTCATCACTCTATCATGGAGCTTCCCTCCACTCTGGCCTTGCTTAAAAAGGCAACCTCCCGAACTCTCTTCTTCATCCACTTAATTTTCTTCCAGCTCACATACCCTATAACTCCATGTTTATTTTGTTTATTGTCCATTCCCAATCATCAGATGTAAGTGCCATGATCTTGTGGAGTATTTTTAAGAACTGTTCTTTGCTGTACCACGTCTGACTATCTAGCACATAGCAGGAGCTCAGTTAATACTTATCAAGAGAAAGAATGGATTTTGACAGATCCATGCCCCTTCCCTGACTTTGAACTTCAGGAGTGAAGGAAGTTACCTTTTCTTTTCCTTAATCAGGGCCAACACACAGTGGGCACTTGTTTAAATGTTGTTTGAAGTCAGTGGCCCATCTTCTGCAATATGGAGACACAAAAATTTCATGAAGCTTCAGAAAAATCCTTACAGGAAAGCTTCCTGCACTGATTTTGAAGACTCATGCCCCACGAGTAAGCATTTCATTGGAAGGTGACCTCATTGGGGCTCACTCAGTCTGATCAACAAAGAAGTTTCACAAGCACACAGTGTCATTACCATGGGGAACCTAACAAAACAGGAAATCAGGAGCTGCCCTTCCTTGTCCAAACTCCCAGCAACAAGTAACAAAGTGTTTTAATCCTAGAAATGCAGCAATGGCTGTCTGGGAGCTTAACCAGACAAGGCAGCTTGCTGAAGAACTTGGGAGACCAGGGACATGGTGCTCATGTGCTTATTTGCAGTGGGGCTTTGTATGTGCAAGAGTAGTTGCTCCAAAAAAGTCATTGGGGCCCTCACCTGGAACCGAAACCAGAGCCTGCAATCCCTGGGTCTTCTTCCTTCCCCTCCTGAGCCCACATCCCTGTTTCCTGGGCTAGCAGGGCTTGCCAGGGGTGGCTGTCCTAGTCCCACCTGGCCTGGCCCTTCTGTGGTCTATGAATGCCCTATTCATCTTCTGGTGTGCATGGCTGCTTTCAGAGGCTGGCAGGGTGGGCTAAGCCTGGGTGCAGGTGGGGGCTGCAGCCAAACCACTCAAGGTGTAAGTTCTGAGGACACAGATTCTTGCATTCTTAGGGTCCCAGAGGGATATCCAAGGGTCTAATAATTAGTTCATTCTGGAACTTATTTGAGTACTTCCTATTGCAGGCATTGTTGGGTGCTAGAGATCCAACAGTGAGCTGATAGATGTCCATTTCTAGACCTTGCAGTGGGGAGGGAGACTCATTAACCAATCTACCTACAAGTGCATGTTATTGGGCAAGTGGACACCTGCTATTGCCTACATCTCTCCTCTAGTTCCTTCTGATTTCCCATGGTTTTCCATTGACCCCAAGGAAGGGTAGAACTCAGCAAAGCTGTTGGTTTCTTGGCTTTTTAATTCAAAACCATTATTCCAAGTTTTGTCAGTTGAGAAGGCCTAGATTACGCTGCACTAATATATTGACCCTCAAATCTCAGTGTCTTAGTACAGCAAAGGTTTATTTCCCACTTATTCCAAATGTGCCATGGCCCATGGCTGTCAGGATAACTCTCTTACAAGCAATGGCTCAGGGACCCTACTGCCGTGTCCTGTAACTCCATCATTCCTCTCCTGGGGAACAGAGAGCTGGAGAGTTGTGTATGTGCTCTTAGATTCTTCAGTCTTCAAGTGATATTTCTGTTCACAGCCATTGGCCAGAAAAGTGGGGCACACATGGGGAAGTAGGAATTGAAAATAGGGATGTAGGGGGCACATGGATATTTGGGGAGTAGCACATGTCTCAGCCACCACCTCCTCCAACAAAATAAATATTCCACAGCATGGGGGTGGAAGAGAAAGAGGGGTAGAATTACACCCACCACAGAAGTTCTCAAAGGTGACAATGAGCTGCCACCAAACAGCACCTGAGTCACGAGCCCCACAGTGCCCCCAAGAAAGAGACCAAGAAAAGAGACTGCTGTTAGCCTCTGAACTGTCCAGGAGCCATCTGCTGGCATGGCCAACATGCTACCCATAGATCTTCTAGCCAAGTAACTTCTTTTTAATTTTTTTTAAGATTTTTTTAAATTTATTTTTGAGAGAAAGAGAGAGAGAGAGAGAGAGTCCATGAGCCAGGGACGAGGGGCAGAGGGAGAAGCAGACTCCTTGCTGAGCGGGGAGGCTGACGTAGAACTCCATCCCAGGACCCTGGGATCATGACCTGAGCCAAAGGAAGATACTTAACCCACTGAGCCACGCAGGTGCCCACCAAGCAATTTCTTTGTGTGGAATCAGGCTCCCCACCTGACACCACACCACTGGCCAGTTCATTTCAGCCTCCTAAGGCCCCGTGGATGGAGGTGTATGTGGGAGTGGTAGGGAGCCCTTGGCACCTGGGTAAGGTGAGCCTGTGATGGACCATCCTGAAGTGTTACTCTGCCCAGAGCAGATGGTGGTGGCAAATAGCTGCTGAGTGGAAATTGGGTGCATTGAGACCAACATTGCAAAGGGAAGGGGACATGGTACTGTGAGAGGGAGAGGTCAAAGAGGGCCACTGTGACATGAAGGATGAGTAAGAGTTTAACAGAAAAAGTGGGCAGGTGGTGGGAGAGCACACTTGCAGTTTGTGAGTGACACTCAAGGGGCCAAAAGGAACATAAATTGAGGTTGGCTGGGCAACCAGAGCAAGGGATTTCTTGCCACATCCTGGACACAGGGTCATGCGTGAGTCCTTGAAGCAGGAATTTGGCACCGGAGTGGGACTGAGAGGCAAGGAGTTGACAGGAAGTAGAGAAAGCAGTAGAACCTGCCCTGCAGAACTGGCTCCTGGTTGCTTGATACCATGGAACTTTCAGCAATAGATCTCAGAGCTGTCTTTCAGAGGAGAGAAAGTCAAGGGTTGCCTCACGGGCATGGAGATCCCTCACTTCTGGATCGCCCACCCTTAGCCAGGTGTCTGGGAGCCCCCAGGTAGGAGGCAGGAGGTGTTGACAGCCTTCCCTGGCTGAAACATTGCCAGTACCCACAGAGACAAGTGGAGTCCAAGTTCATACAGGCAAACATTTCGACACTAGCTAAACAGAGCATCTTTGATTTTCTACCCTGACAAATATATTTCCAGAATGACCTGGAAGGCCAGGTTTGGGTGCAAGCTCTTAGGTACCCATGGGTACAGGCCTGGCTTCCATGGGGACAGGGGGCCCCAGGGAGAAGCACAGAGGTGATCTGTATGGAGCTGGGAGAGTCCTGTGTGGACTTTTATTTTCCTTTATTTTAACTTTCAAAAGAAGTTACAGAAAACTTTGGTTGAAAGACATTCTTCTAATCCTCCATCCTTACTTGAGACACCCCCACCACGCCTCAGCCACTGATTTTTCATTGTTCTGGACACAGAACAGCCAAGGTAACCACCTGGCTAAAGCAGTCTCTGTCACTGTTATTACTTGAACATAATTTGGGTGTTTATATTAGTCAGTTATGTAAGTTTATTCTGATGCATTAATTATTTTTAATTGCTCTCTCTTTATCCAAGTTTATTTACTGAACAATAACTTAATTCTCCAATATTTTTAGAATCCTCCTTGATTACACATTGAATTGGAATGTTCTCACCATCACTATCTACCCCATTATTCTGTGTGGGGTTTAAGAAAACTGCCAGAATCCTAGTCCACTCTCATGGCACCTCCAGGGTTCCAGTGGGTGTTGTGGGGTTCATAGGGTCTGATGGAAATGTGTCCCTGCTAGGCTAGTTGGGGTTGCTGTGGACTGGCCCCAGTGAGTCTGGGAGAGGCAAGAACCTCTCAGCACATGGACGTGGCAGAGGTAATGTCTCCTGTGACTGGAGAAACACCATCTTTTCTCCATATGTGTCCACTCTGTTCTGCACATACAAAAACTCATATTCATGAGCATGTTTTACTACAAAGGAAATTTTGTGTAGGGAACCCTGCTCATCATATCTCGTGTTTGGGACAAAACTGGGGAATTGAGGAAAGGGCAAAGAGAGTGTCCTGGGGATACCTTGTTCTCAAAGGGCTACCTCTAGAAGGGTTTCCATTCCTATGTGTTGGGTAAGGAAACACCAAAGAAATCCCAAATCTGCCTTTGGAGATTTTCCAGGTCCTCAGTAAAGAACAGATTCAGAGACCTCCTGCCTGTGTCTCTCAGCCTTCCTGTTGTGCAACTGGCAACTGGCAAGGCTACAAATAGTGCCCTTGGTTGCTGTAGCAACAGAGATTTCCCAGAAGCAGAATCTTTAAGATGAGGCTGGGTTTGTTCTGCTGCTCAAAGCAGGTAAGAGAGCAAGCCGCTTCTGCTGCACACCAGGTCACACCCCCCTGGTGGCCTCACCTCAGCTCCTGCCTGGACTCTGTCCTTGCCTTTCCTGGCATCTTCACCTGCATATGCCTGCAAATAAAATAAAAACATCTTAACTGGTTCTAAACCAAAGGATTTCTCTACTCCAGTCAGGACAAGGCCGGGCAGAGAGCCCAGAGCTCAACACCGTGGTTAGGGACCCTGCTCTGGCACCCCAAGCAGGCACTCTGTCCCCCCTAGTGGACAGGCAGCAATGACATCTGCAGGTGTAAGCTGGAGTCTGGGTCAGAATGTAGGGGGCAGCCCTCTCCAAGGACATCTGTCACATCCCACCTGACTGTGTCTCATGGCCACGTGAACGTCAAGAGAGATGGGAAATCATGTATATGTAGGAAAGACATTAGGGTTCAAAGCTGACATCCAAGAAAGAGTTCTTGGGACATTTTTGGTGCAAAAGGTAGTTTCATTAAAGCCTGAGGACAGGACCCGTGGCCAGAAAGGGCTGCACCGGCGTCATGAGGAGTGGCCCATTATAACTTTCAAGTTGGGAGGGGATTAGGGATAGTGTAAGTCTCTAAGGAATTTTGGAAGCAAGGTTTTCAGGACCTTGAGGGAGCTAACTATTTTTGGGAAAAGGTCATTTATTATAGTCTAGTAAAACCTTAGTCACGAGACCCTTCAGGTATATATCAGTGGGCCATATGCTTGGGGGGTGGGTAATTGCCAACATATATCTTGGGGGGTTAGAGATAAAGGAAATTCCTAAAGGAATTTTTACACATTGAAGTAGACTTACGGGATCCCTGGCAGGGTATGGAGGGGTGGAGTTTGGGCTAGGATTGCCTTTTGCTCTTAGCAAAGTGTCAACATTGAAGTAGTTAAATTCTTAGAAGAATGTCACTCTGCCTGTTTCAATGACTTGTAAGTGGGCTGTAGATAGTAAGGAAATTTAATTTAATTTAATTTTTCTTCTGCTTTTGTTTCCCACATCACTGTATTTTACTTTTCTAGTCCCTGTAGAAGAGAAAAGGAAAAAAGCAAGTAAGAATGAATGTTAGGTGATCCAGCTTAGAGTTTCTGACACAATTATTAATGTTTGTTTTTATAAAAACAATACATGTGCAAAATTAAACATTCAAATAGCACTAAAAGCATATGACAAACAAGACCAGCTCTTTACACTGCACCTGTCTGCTTTCTGGCTCTCTTTCATTTAGGCAATCACATCTTCAGGTGCCAGCTTTGCTCACCCTCAGGTCCCCAGTGCCTAGAACAGGGCCTGCCACATAGTAGGAATTTCCCAACTATGAGTTGAATGCCGAGGTGATCGATATTTCTAAATGTTATGTTTACACTATTGCTTGATGAGCTATTTTTGACATGAGCTATTGAGAGTCTGTTATGACAGATAAGGATTTAGTCCTTATCAGTGACCCCCTTTGTAATTTTCGCTCTCCCTTAACAACCCCCATATGGGTATAGAAAAATGTTGGTGAAACGAAGAGTCTGTTATAAAATTAATAACCCGCTATGGTTGTGTAATTCTATGCACTGCAGAGGCAACCACAGTTATACTGTGGTGTTTTCCTGATCCAACTTTTGTTAATCCTAGAGTTGGTTTAAAATTTTTCCTTAATTTTCAGTGTACAGTAGTTCCCACTTATCCACGATGTTGCTTTCCACAGTTTCAGTCACCCATGGTCAACGGTGGTCCAGGAAGGTCATAGTAACCTAAAACTACAGCATGATGCCTAAGTCATTCCCCTCACTTTATCTCATCACTTGGAAATTTTATCATCTCACACCATCACAAGAAGGATGATGTAAGGGCATTGTAAGGTATTTTGGGAGAGAGAACATATTCACATAACTTCTGTGATAGCACCTTTTTATAGTTGCTCTATTTTATTATTAGTTACTGTTGTCAATCTATTGAAGTTTATCAGAGGTATGTATGTGTAGGAAAAACAAAGTATGTACAGGTTGAGTAATATCTGTGATTTCAGGCATCTGCTAGGAGTCTTGGAACATATCTCCCCCCTAAGAGGGGAATACTGTACTGATACTTATTTTTTTGTTTTTTAGAAATGCCCCATTAGACCAGTTAAATGAGTAAAAACGTTCTTTCTGAGGTGCTTCATTCTGGCAGAGAACCTGTCAGTTCCTATCCTGGCATCTCCGACTCCCACTCTATGTGGACTCCTTGTTGTCCAGGCTAACCTGCCATCCTGAGACCACCTTTAACCCATTTCCTGTACTGCCCCCACCCTTTTTCTGTGATCCAAATCTTACTGTTTCTTGATTTATTCTGTTGTTTTCCTAGCTTATGTACAACAATGACTTCTAAGAAAGAATGTGGTGTGTGTGTGTGAGTGTGTGTGTGTGTGTGTGTGAATTCAGTACTTTTCTGTCTTCAAAAGTGCTCCTTCCACTATCCATGTGTTTCACTTGATTTGGGAATAAAATATATGGTTGAAAGAAATTTCCCTTCCTAATTTTGAGAGCAGTGATTCTTGCTTTGGGGAAGATCATTATATTTGCTCCTCCATTTCTTTGTATTGACCTGTTTGGAGCTGGTTTTTTGTGTCTCCTCTATTTCCTGTGCTCTGAGGATGCATGGACATGTGCTTTCCATCTGGATGTCACAGTCCTTCCCTTCCTGCATGAGAGCAGGCTGAGCTTATCTTCTGAGGGTGAGAGGAGGGGTTGCGGTTATGAAGGCACATAGTCTTGAGCACTTCTGTCTCAAGTTATTTTTCACAGGAATCTTGTTTCAAAACATAAAAGCCTTTCCTATTTCTTGGCTGATATTAATTTATGAATTGGAACTTTTTGAGGGGTCCTCTGCAGTGTCTCTAACTTCCTTGAAGTGTGTGTGTGTGTTCATTGCATGTTCATGTCTACGTGTATGCTCACCTGTGTACAAGTAAAAGTCACAATGCAGATAAAAGGTTTAACTTTTTTAAAAAAAATTTTATTTGTTTACTTGACAGAGAGAGAGACACACACACGGCAAGAGAGGGAATATAAGCAGGGGGAGTGGGAGAGGGAGAAGCAGGCTTCCCGCTGAGCGGGGAGCCTGATGCAGGCTCAATCCCATCACCCCAGGATCATGACCTGAGCCAAAGGCAGATGCTTAACCAACTGAGCCACCCAGGCCCCCCTAACTTTCTTTTAAAAAAATATTTATTTAAAAAAATATTTATTTATTTATTTAAATTATTATTTATTTGAGAATCAAGGGGGAAGGGCAGATTGAGAGGAAGAGAAAGAATCTCAAGCAGTCTCTCCACTGAGCAGGGAGCCTGGCATGGGGCCCGATCACCAGACCCATGAGATCATGACCTGAGCTGAAATCGCAAGCTGGTTGCTTAACTGACTGAGTCACCCAGGTGCCCCAAAAGGTTTAACTTTTATATACAAAGGCCTTCTGTAAATTGACAAAAAGAAGACAAGGAGAAAAAAGTAAAATGCAGACAAATTACAGAAGAGGCATTCAGAGGACCAATAAACAGTAAAAGATGATAATTTCCTGGTGGCCAGAGGACCATTATCTTAAAGCCACAGAAAAGATTCCAGTTTCACAAGTCTGATAAGCAAAAATGAAAAAGCCAAGTAATATTCAGGGCTTCCAAATTACTGCTTTCTTACCTGGGCTGGAAGGGTGAGTAAAATGTTATATTTTAAAAAAGAAAATTTGGTAATATCTATGAAGATCAAAACTATCCATACCTTTTAACTCAGTAATTCAACTTTTGGTAAACTGTACTGCAGAAAAAGTTCCAACATAAAAGGATATTTACCACGATGCTGTTGGTTTGGGAGGGTGGGATGCCGAACTAGGGTAACGTGTGTCAGAATGGCTGACTACACCTTTGCATGCCTATGTGCCTTCCTTAGTAAATGAACCCATGTCTCTCAGCTGTGAGCATGGTGCATGGAGGACACTCAGGGGAGTCCTATGGAGATACACAGAAGAATACCAAAAGGAAACATTTTAAATAGTGTCAGTGTAGTTATTCCTACACCGTTTGTATGGTATAGGATAAAGAAAGTGGGTATGACAGTTGGTGTCCTCAGGGTCGGGGATTTCCAGCATAGGAGGAAAATGATACAGATGTGAGGGCAAAGGGGCTAAATAAAATGTTGCAAGCCTAAATATGAATGGAAAGTTTCAGTATGAACTTTTGATAAATTTTTTTTTTACTGAAAGTATTTCCTATGACTACACATACTGAGCACATACTAATTTTGTAATTTGCAGGGTGCAGGTCTTTTGGGAAATAATAATTCCTGGTCTGGGGTAGGAAATGCACAAAATGAACCTGCCACATCCTCTCATATCAGAAATCAAGGAACTTTCAAACACCATGGGAGGCATGGCAACTGTGCTCAGGAGCTTGCTGAATTGGTTCCACTGGCTGAAGATAGAACATTTGAACAATAGCAAATGATGAAAAGTAACTGCAAAAATAGAAGTACATAAAATATACCAAATTCCACAATGCCATAATAGTGGTTAAGAAAAATTATTGGTCACCATTAAGGATGCTAGTTAACCTCATAAAATGAAATAATGGATCCTGGTTATCAACATTGATGATCGCTAACATAAAAAAGAGACGCAATCAGATATCACATGCCTCTTTTTTTTTTAAAGTCACATGCCTCTTGATGAAAGTAACAATACTACTCAAGAAGTGTTCTCACCAACAAACACACAAACAAATCAAACCTAAGTCTGACAATGCCTCTAGCTCCAGCTACAGATGTACAACAAAGGGCTGCAAACACAGCAGAAAACTCTACAGGACAATCCAATTTGTTTCTTCAACAAGTAAATTGCAAAAAAAACATGACAGAATGGGGTTGGGGGGAGAAATAGGGAGAGGGAGAAAGAGGGAAGGGGGAGGGAAGGGGGAAGGGAAGAAAAAGAAGAGGGAGGGAGGAAGGGAAAAGAGGAAGGGGGAGAGGGAGTAGGGGAAGAGGGAAGGAGAGAGAGAAAGGAAGGGGGGAGAGGAAAGGGGAAGGGAAAGAGGGAAGGGGGAGATGAAAGGGGATGAGGGTGGGGAGGGAGAGGGAGAAAGGGAGCAGGTGGAAGGGAAGAGGGAGGGAGAAGTTGAAAGGGACTTAAGAGATATATCAACAAATCGAAATGTGTGGACCTGATTCAGACTTACTAAATGTACTATACTTGACAACTGCGGGAATTTTAGCACATATTGGATGTTTGATGATATTGAAAAATTATTGTTAAATTTTAGGTGTGATATGATGTGGCTGCTTCTTAAAAATAATTTCATCTTTCAGAGATCCATACTGAATACTACAAATGGGATGACATGATATCTGGGTTTTGCTTCAAAATAAGCTAATGTTGAGGAGGAGAAAAATGGGTACAAATACACAAGATTGTCCATGAACTGATAATTTTGAAGTGGGATGATGGGAAGATGAGATTAGTACACTGTTTCCTCTAATTTTGTATATATTTAAAATGTTCCCTAACAAAAATTTAACCAAAAGAAGGCAAATACATGCAACACACATTAAAACACTATTAAATCTCCTAAAAAAATAAGACTTTTAAAGGCACTTGAAAAAGTAATAAATAAGTAGTAGCATTCCACAATATTTTTCTACAAATTATGAATATACACTTGCAGAAGGATTTTATTTATTTTTTAATGTGTAATGTTAGTCACCATACATGTTTGTTTTTGATGTAGTATTCTAAGATTCATTACATATAACATCCAGTGCTCCATGCAATACGTGCCCTCCTTAATACCCACCACCAGGCTCACCCAACTCCCCATCCTTCCCCTCTAAAACCTTCAGTTTTCGTCTCAGAGTTCACAATCTCTCATGCTTCATCTCCCCCTCCGATTTACCCCAATTCAGTTCTCCTTTCCTTCCCCTAAAGTCCTCCATGCTATTATGTTCCACAAGTAAGTGAAACCATATAATTGCCTTTCTTTGCTTGACTTACTTCATTCAGCATTATCTCCTCCAGTCCCATCCATGTTGATGCAAAAGTTGGATATTCATCCTTTTTGATGGCTGAATAATAGTCCATTGTATATATGGACCACATCTTCTTTATCCATTCGTCTATTGAAGGGCATCTCAGCTCTTTCCACAGTTTGGTGATTGTGGACATTGCTGCTATGAATATTGGGATAGATATGGCCCTTCTTTTCACTACATCTGTATCTTTGGGGTAAATACCCATGAGTGTAATTGCAGAAAGATTTTTAAAAACCCATCAACGTGATGCAGTGGATTCTTGTGGCTTAGGACAAACTTTCTAGTGACATCACAGATTTTAAGGATGATGTATTTTCCTTTGACTTGAAGATGATGAACTCTGGAAAAGTGTATTATGGATTTGACAATGATATTATAATGATAATAAAGGCACTCACACATTTCCTATAAAATTGTTTTATAGGGCAAAAAATTCATTATGTTTCCTATCTGCTGATTTCTAGGGATATCTGTGATGCATTTTTAAATGTGAAGAGGCATTGGGGTGCCTGGGTGGCTCAGGAAGTGAAGTATCTGCCTTTGGCTCAGGTCAGGACCTCAGGATCCTGAGATCAAGCCCACGTGGGGCTCCACAGTCAGTGGGGAGTCTGCTTCTCCCTCTACCCCTCTCTCCATTCATGCTCTCTCTCTCTCTCAAATAAATTAAAATTAAAATCAAATAAATGAGAAGAGGCATCGCAGAGTAACAAACATAGTCATGTGACTGCAGTTTTGTAAAATCAACCATCATAATATCAGCTATGTCAGAAAAGGGGTGGTTGTTTTCATGCGTGGGGGGGATTATTTAACCATCTCTGAATTGTTTTGTATTTTATACTGAGCATATATTAATTTTGTATTACTTTTTAGTCTTTTAATATTTCTATGCACAGATCTTATGTGTTCAGTTTAATGAGTTTTGGTAACTGCATGACTTGTGCAGCTACCATTTGCATTATCCCAGAGAGTTTCCTGGTGTGCCTTTTCGGCCAACTCCCCACCCCACCCAGTCAACTGCTGGACTTGTACCATCAGAGACTGGTTTTGTCCATCTCAGACATCGAGCTAGTACTTTCTGGGTCTGGCTTCTTCCACTTAACGTAAAGTCGCTTCATGTATTCCTTCCCTTTCATTAAAAAGCTACATACTACTGTATATATTTATCACAAGTTGTTCCACTTTCTCCTGTCAGTGGGCATTTTGGTTGTGTCCTGTTCTTGGCTATCATGAATAAGGCAGCTGTGAACACTGTTTGTTCCCTCCACACTGGCTCTTTCCTGTTACTCTACACAGTGCTCACTGAGGTCACCAATGACTTTCATGCTGCCATACTTAATGTACATGCCTTCTTCCCCTTGCCTTGCCTGACCTCTCTATAGTAGCCAATACTTTTGACCCACCTGTGTCAGCCATGTGCCTAGTTGCTCTCAGGTCTGCTCCTTTTCTCTTCCTCCTCTGCTCCACACTGCAAGTGCCCAGCTCCCAAAAAACACATTCCTCAGGCACCCTTGCCAAGGGAGTGGCTTCTAGTTCACTGAGGCCCTGGGAAGCCCTGTGGGAGATGGGAAGAGAGTGAGCCAAAGCCAGGGTATTTCCCCTTTCTCTCTGCTTCAGGCAGAATCTCCAGAAGTAGCTGCCATCTCCTCCTTGATCCAACTCCCCCTCCCCTTGGACAGTCCTGCCAGTCCTAGTTTCTGAGTGGTCCTCTTTTACGTTTTTTTTCTTTTGCTGAGTGACTCCAACTTCAGAGGTCTGGTATACAGACCAGAGCAAGACAGGGATTTGAGCAATCAAGCCCATGGACTGACATGGGCCAGCGGTATTGACTACAATGGAGGGGTCAAGATGGGAACAAATTGTGTGCATTATTTTTGGCAACACAAAAGGCATGGGTGGCCTCCTCTTCCCTTTATGTGTCCACCTGGCTTTAGGGCGGTATCAGCTTCTGGTCCACTGCTAATCTCTGGGTTACTTCACCATTTCTTGTTTGTACTGTCAGCTCTTCTAATGCTTTTGTAACCATATACTAAGTTTCCATTATTGAACTTTGGTGGGTTCTCTCCTAACTGGATGATACCAGCTCATCCATTGGTCTCTCTAGGTCTACTCTCTGCCCTTCCCTTGCTGCTTGCCACCCAGGGGTATGACTTGATGGAATGCATCCATTGGCTTCTTTGCCTTTGATTAAAATGGATTTAACCATTAGAGGGTTCTGGAAGGAGATGGAGAAGAGAGGGAGAAGAATGAAATGGTTGCTTATTCCGTGGGCTCTGTTAGTGGCTGGCTGTGTCCTTGTCCAAGGTTACTGCTCTTAAACAGTCCTCTTTCCACAACACCTTCCATTGGGTGCAGCAAATGCTCCCTGGTCCACTTTCTTAACCCCTGAGGGCCTAGAGATGGTAACACCTCTACTGTCACTGGCCCTGGGCACCAGCCATTCTCCTTGGGACCAGTGCCACATTCTTCTTGCTGGTCTCTTACCTTCTAGTCTCTCTACCTCATGTTTCTAAAATGTGGACACTGCTGGTCCTATAGCCAGAGGGTGCTTCCAAATGCCTGGGACCAGCATAAGCTGTGCAGTTTCCAACAAGGTCCATTGTTCCTTTAAGCTTTCTGACGCTGAATAGCCTTCTTTTATGAAATTAAGATGAGGCCAATGAAAATTACTTTAAAAAATTAATTGTGGTAAAATAACATAAAACGTGCCATTTCAAGCATTTTTAAGTGTCCCATTCAGTGGCATTGATGCTGTTGTGCAACCATCCACCTACAGAACTCTTCATCCTCCCAAACTGACAGTCCCTAGTCTGAAGATAGGAGCTCATGGCACAGGAACAAATGAGAATGGAGAAAAGGCAGGTGCAGTCTTTAAATGGGGTCCATCCCCATTAAACACTAACTCCCCACTCCCCTCCTCCAGCCCCTTCAGCCACCACCCTATTTTCTGTGCCTAAGAATCTGTTGATTCTAGGGACCTCAGATAAGTGGAATCACACAGTATTTGTCCTTTTGTGTCTGGCTTAACCAGCTACATGGTGAGTCATGCTTTCTCATTGTTCCTTAGAAACCACTTAGCACTCATACTCCCACTTCCACAGCCCCTGCATTCATTCTTACTCTTCTGTCTGGCTGGAATCTTTCTCATTTTTTTCCTAATAAAATTCATCCTAGTCTGCCAGTCATATTGTTACATCATTTCCCCACCTTTGATTTCTGCTGTGTCTGCACATTCATGTCTCACAATAGACTACAAGTACCTGAGGAAGACTGCACCTGCCTTTTCTCCATTCTCATTTGTTCCTGTGCCATGAGCTCCTATCTTCAGGCTAGGGAGTGTCCTGGGCGCTGGGATACAACCACAAAACAACTCCAAGGTTTAATTTAACACAGGGGTCAACAGGTTCTGCTGGAGGCTGGCAAGGTCCTCATAGGAGATGGCTGTGAACCTCCTGACCATCATCTTAGCTCTTCAGAAACATTTTTGTTTGTAATTCCAGGTCCTCAGATGGATCCTGGTTCAAGGCCTAGAGTTGTATTAAAGCAAATTCATATTTTTGCCTCTATACATGCTATGCTCTGAACATTTGTGTTCCCCCTGTAAATTCATATGTCGAAATCCTAAGCCCCAAAGATGATAGGATTAGAAGGTAAGGGCTTTGGGGGTGATTAGGTAATGAGGGTGGAGCCCTCACCAAGGGGATTACTGCCTTTATGAAAGAGACTTCTCTGGCCCCTTTCACTGTGCGAGGACACAATGAGAAGTTCCCCAGAAGAGGGCCCTAACCTGATTATTCTGGCATGATCTTGGACTTCCAGCCTCCGGGATTGTGAGAAATAAATTTTTGTTGTTTATAAGCTATCTGGTCTGGCATTGTGCAATAGCAGCTGGAATGAACTAAAACAGTATGTAAAATCACAGGTTGGCCATTTTAAGAGGGAATATTGAGGAAAACCCTCTTAAGTTTTCAACTCCCACTGGGGAGAGATTCTAAGGGATAGGACATCACATGACACCATGAACTATTCACAAGGTGGAATAGAAGTGTGGGGTGGTCTCACTTTGCATCTGAACAGGAGGCCTTAGGAGTTCAACAAAGTGGAGCACTAGCCCCAGATTTGAAAAGAAAGTTCAGGCAATGCACCCTGCCAGCTTTGATTTCCAAAAGGGCACAGACCTTGCTAAGTTAATATTTCCTTTGCAACATACGCAGAACACTTAGTTACTGAGTTCCCAGAAGATAAGCTGAATCATCCTTACACAACAGAAAGAGAATCCATCTCTTTATCCATCTGGTCACTTTTCATGTGGCCCTGAGCCAGACTCACCTTCTAAACTGCCCCAGGACTGGGGAGCAGTAGCTCCATCCCCTTACGCACAGCATAGGGCTTGCAAGCACCCACTATTTCCCAGTCATTGAGGGACCTGGCGAAAGCTCAGGGGGAGGGTCTTTCTGTACGGATACCCTCCACCCACACTCACACACTGGTACCTTTTCTGAGTGAGGTCCTGTGCAATTCTCTGGGGTACACAGATGAAGTAGACCTTGCCCCTGCCCTCAGGGGTCTTACAGTTGAGAGAGAAGGAGAGACAGACAGACAAATATAAGGGAAATTATATTAGACTATGAGTGTGGGAATTCCCAAGGGACGAGTGTTGGGGAAGGCTTCCCAAAAGAGATAATGCACAGACCAATCCCCAAAGCAAAACCGGGGCTCAGAGAGATGAAGTGAAGGGGAATTCCTGGCACACTGAACAAAACTGGCAGAGGTGGGCTCAGTATGACTTATTCAGAGAGTATCATCGTTCTAGAATATAGAAGAGCTGGCTCTGCCACTCTGAATTCAGGCCCAGCTTCTCTCTCTGGTCCATGACTATAGATTTAGGAGTCACATGCTGTCACTTGCACTAGGTGTTTTGTTTGTTAGAAGCAAGTCATTGAGTCCAGCCCATGCTCCAGGGCTCAAGGAATTGCACTCCTCCTCTTGAATGCAGGAGTGTCCACCCAGTCCATAGTCCACTTGGTGGTCACAGATTATTTACAGACCTCCCACATGCGAAACATATGCTTTCCACCAAACACCCCCCACCAAAAGTCCCATGGTATTACAGAATCAGCTCAGAGCCCAGACTGCATCTAAATCATGTCCTGATGTGGAGGAGGCTCCTTGGGCATGTTTCCTTCCATGGAGCTCCTTGAATACAGTCACTATCTGAAAAGCTGTGAATTCAAGAGACAAGCTATCTGAACTCCTTCCCGCCTGCCCACACCCAACATACTATGGTGGGACAGGCACAGCATGACCACCACAGACATCCTTGTTCAAAGGTGATGGCGATGAGAGGAACACAGGCATCTCCAGTCTGTACAGTTCTGAACCCCAGATGGAAGTTCCTTGATTAGCACTCAAACCAACTTTGGCCTGAATGTGATTCTCTGTGCTCTTGGTTCCACCCTTTGGACTCTTCATTCTGCTATCCAAATTGTTGTTTTGTTTCCATGAAATACAGCCTGTGTTTGCATCTGTGTGTTTTCTCAGGCTGCTTCGTGCTAGTAGAATTTGAGAGGAGGGGGTTCTAGAAGAAGTCTTTTTTCATTTAGTACTATCTCTGATCCTTTTAGTCCAAGCTGGCACTGTTTTGTCAATGTTATTCTTTTGAAAACTTTGTGTCCTCTGTAAACCTTACTGAGGTTTATTCCTTTAGCCAACTGGTAGACCCACACATGTCTTTGAGATAAACACTGCTCTCTACCTTGGGCTTCTGCTGAATGGCAACTTCAAGTTTCTTGGAAGTCCTACTGTTTAACCAAATACTCTGAAGTAACACTTTTGACCCTTTTGAGGACTTTACAAGGATTTTATAGCCACCCCCATGAGTTTATTTTAAAAGACCATCTTTTCTTGGCATGGCCCCATATTACATCTTTCCCTGGAAACCATTTATTGATTTTAGCATCATTTGATATCTGGAGAGGCTGGGAATTTTCAAAAACAGCAAATTCTCTTTCCTTTTTTTAATTTACTAGTTTATTTGGCTTATTTCTCTTCTCTCATATTTTAGTATAAGCAGCAATAAGAAGCCAGGAGGCACCTTCAAAATTCTGCCTAGAAATCCTAGCCAGACCATCCAGTTCATCTGGCACATTTTCTATTTCCATGTGACTATGTAAACTTTCTGTGTAACCTCCCCTCCTTTCCAGCTCCATACACTGCTAAGGCAATGGTTCTTCTCTGACTTCCTGACACTTTTAAGGGTGTCCAATCTCCAAGCCCATTTTTTCAGGATTTCCTGTTACCGATCCTTCTGCCTTTCTATTCTAGCCTCAAAGCTCTGCTCATGCTACTTTCCCAGTCTAGGCACCTGAAAAAAGTGAACACATCCTGGAAGTTTCCTGTCCTCAAAGAGCTGTAGCAGCAGGAGAGACAGATTAATAACCAAATAATGAACTAAAAAATGTCAGATATGCAGTAAGTGCTGTGAAGGAAATAAAACAGTGAAGTGATGGGGACCGGCTGAGAGACTTCTTTAGATTGTGTGACTTGGAAAAGCTTCTCTAAAGCTTTGCATCAGATATTGGATATATCAGGTATGATGTGAAGGTAAGGGGTGGCATGCCTCTGTAGTATCTGAGAGAGGAATGTTCTGGCAGGGGCCAGTGTAAAGGCCCCAAGGCCAGAGCACACTTGAGTGTTCAGGCACTGTGTAGAGGTCTGGGGTGGCTGGAGCTCAGGTAGCGAGACACTCAAAAGAAGTGAGGCTAGGAAGGGCATAGTAGAGTCCAACAGCAGGTGTGGCAGGAAGGGCATTCTTGGTGGCTTGTCCAGGAGCCACTGGATAGAGGCTCTCAGTCAGAAAACAATGTGCAGATTTCTCTTCCTCTGCATTCTCTTTTCTGGACTTTGGCCCAGAGTGGGACAGATAACCCTGCCTGAGACAGGGGAGGCATCAGGGGCACCTAGACTAGGTGGACGGGAGCAAAGAAGAGGAATTTTCTAGAGGGAGGCTGGGGGCTGTACTGGGCAGGAAGGTCACTGGGCATGCAGAAACCCCATTATTTAGCCAGACACACAGTTACTGTCTCTCATGGGTGACTGTAAGTTCACAGAGGGCGAGGATCTTGTTTGGCTCTGTCCCTGTCCATTGCACATGGTAGGAACTTGGCACATCTTTTTTGAATGGCTGAGTGAGTTGAGTGAGTGAGTGACATTATCAGGGTTGGCAAGTTTCCTCCCACCAACTCAGCCTTGCAGGTATCCCTAAGCACCCGACACTTATGCCTTTTCAAAGCCCTGTGAATTCGGAAGGATCCATAGCAAGTTTTCTTGCCTGTAAATGCAAGCATCCCAGAGAGGGTAAGTGGTAAGTGACAAGCCCAGCCACACTCACACAGCCAGTGAGAGTCCTCTCCACCCCTACCCAGGGTGACATTCCTCCCGCTCCGCGCCCCCGCCCTTCTCGCCTCCACCAGTGGCCCCTCCCTTCCGAGGCTCTGGCCTTGGCGGAGGCTCTGGGACTGGCTGGGGCGGGTCCCACCTCTACGCCGCCCTGGGCCAGCCTGCGCCAGCCCTTGTCCCCAGACGGAGGCTCTCAGAGGTTCCTTCTGGCCTGCGACTCCTGTGCCTCCTCCGCGCTTGGTGAGTAAACCCCCGTCCCCACCCCCGACCCTCCGAGGGAAGGAGTTTGTCCCAACTCGCGACTCCAGGGATTCTGGGCTCGGGTTCACCAACGGGGGCTCCTGGTGGACGCACAAGCTTCCCTGCAGGGACGCAGGGCTTGGGGTCCGGGTCCGGGATTTCCCCCTGGGGCAGCCAAGCCTCCAGCCTAGCCAGGGATCCTCAGGCTGAAGAACCAAGGTGTGGGGTTTGGGATCGAGGAAAATTCAGCCGGGCAGGCCCGGCCCGGGCAGGGCGCTTTACAGAGTCTGGGCAGCCCTGTGATGCGTGCATTATCTGCCTGGCTTACAGAAGAGAAAACTGAGGATCGGACAGAGAAAGGGACAAGCTGAAGGTTGACAGGGCTGGTCCGCTGCAGAGGGGCCCTCTGCGTCCTTGGCTACGTCCCTCGCCCCATTCTCGGAGTGGAAAAGATCCCCACTAATTGGCCAAATCTGGGGGCTGGGCACAAGGGTCTTTTGTGATTGGAGAGCTTCTCCGCCCCTCCCCCCCCACCGTCCTTAGTGCACAGGAGCATTGACCCCTGAGCCCCGGCTTGATCCCAACACTATTCTCGGGGTTGTGTTACTTAGAGCCCAGAATCCCCACACCTGTTCAGGTCCCTCATTTGTCACCTCCCTAGAAGAGGCAGAAATATCCTTTAGGTGCAGATGGAGACAGAATGTAACAAGTATGTTCAGATGCTGAGTTAAGGGTGGTAGCCTTTGGCTTCAGGTGACTATTTTCTCCCTGCTCCCTCGCTTCACTTCTCAGTGACCTTGAGCAAGTTCTCAAACTTCGACTCTTAGTTTCTTTGGCTAAAATTGAGGTGGAGGGATAAATACTAATAGTACTGTGTGTGTGCTAAGGTTGCTTCAGAATGACAGGGGATTATGCACTTTGGACCTTGGGGCTCTGTGAATGTGGGCTGCTGTCCCTCCTGCGAACATTAACCTTCAGGACAATACTGGGAGACAATACTGTGACGTCTCTTTTGGAGATAAGGAGATTGAGCCTTAAGAGATGAAAGCGATTCCTTGAGGTGGATTACAGGTCTGCAGGCTCAGGTAGTCTGGGGAGCCTGCACCATGGCCAGCCCCTGTGCACAGGATAGTGGGAAAGACAGTAGATGAAACGGGACGCTCCAGGGACCCCGCTTTGGGAGGGACACAATGTCCTCCCTGCCAGGTGCCTAATGGAGCAGGCTGATTGCAGAAGAGCAGTCAGCTTTCCCCTTCCCCTGCCTCTCCAGCCCCCTCTCCCCCTGCACCCAAGGCAGCTGGTGGAATGGGATGCCTTGTGGCTGTGCCCTGCAGCGTGGCTGAGCTTCTACCCCGTCCCAGAGCTGTATCCTTCTGCGGGTCCCAAGACTACAGCTTGAGAACAGGTGGCCCAGAGCTGCTGCTCCTCCACAGTACTGCCCAGCTTGGACAGGGTCTGAGAGCTGGGTCCTGGTGAAGCAGGAGAGTGAGGTTCTTGTCTCACGGAGTCAAAGAATGAATCTCAAGGACAAAGGAGAGTGAGTAAAGAGACAGAGTTTTATTAAGGAAAGATACAGAAAAAAATCTCAGGAGTGAAAGGGGTCCCTACAGGGTTGCCACTTTGGGGTTTTAGGGTTGGATTTTTACTGAAGATTAACTGGGTTACTTAAATCCATCTCTACTGATAGCACCATTGAGTAAGGACTAGTGATTACACCTTTAATGACTTACTTCCTTTTTAAGGACTGGTAATTCTTTGTTGATCATAAGTGACTGTTATAACAAGACCCCACCTCTGACACCTAGGGTAGGGTGGTCTCCTTTGTTCCCTTATCTCCGGTTTTCTTACACCTCTGCATTTTGGGGATTTCTGTGAGCCTGATCCCGTAGCCCCCTACCTATCTCTATCTAGCCTGGCCTGTCCCTTAATGAGACCCTTTAGAAGTATATCTGTGGGTCATAAATATGGGGAATGATTGCCAACATGTACCTTGGGGAAGTGAGTAGAGATAAAGGAAATTTCCAAAGGAATTTTTGCATGTTAAAGTAGACTTACAGGATCCTAGGGTTCAGTCTAAGACTCTCTTTTGCCCTTAGCAAAGTGTCAACGTCCAGGCAATGAAGTCCCTGGGGGAATGTCACTCTGCCTGTTTCAAGGACTTATCAATGAGCTCTAAGTAATAAGGAAAGTTCACTGGGGAGCCAGTCGGAGTTGGGTGCTTGGGGTAGAAGGCCTGGGGAAGTCCTGACAGCTCTGCTGCTGGGGCAGCCCCAGAGTGTGCCCACGCACTGCCGGGGGCAAGGGTGCTGGGCGTGCCAACTCAAGAAGAAGGTAGAGGCTTGTGCAGCGGCCATGTAGTCCCCTCCCTGGCTCCGCCCCCTCGAGGCTCCTGAGCTTTTCATAGGCCAAAGGTCAAGATTGGCTGAGGCCCCTCCCAGAACACCTGTCCCTGCCAAACTCAACTTCTTCCAACTGTGACAACAGCCTCACTGCTGGCTACCCTGACTCTGCCTTCTTGCTTCCAAAGGGATCTTTTCTGTACTGCTTTACTTTCCCACGAGTGATACATGCTCAGTATAGTAAAAGCCAGAACATTCTGGTAAAAAAAAAAAAAAGATAATTACTGTCATTGAAAATCCCCCAAACCCAAAGCACTCTGCCCAGTGACTTTTAACATTTCTGTGTGAATCCACCCAGGTTTATGTGCTGCAAGTACACAACACACACACACAGCACTTTTAAAAATCATGTGGTTTGTTATCTGTTGGGGTGTTCTGTCTTACGTATTCCTGGTGGTGAGCAAAGTGTGTTGCCCTAACTAGCTGCGTGGCTTACACAGTGTGAGTGTAGCATAATTTTACAGTACTCATGCCTTTATTTGCTCATTCAAACATAATTTAGAAGTGAAAATGCTAAGTCAGAAGAAAAGAACCATTTCTAGGATTTTGATATTTATTGCCAAATTTTCCTTAGAGAATTTTCCCCAATTTGTTATCCCATTAGTGCGACAGGAGAGTGTTCCTTTTCCCATCAGATATTTATATCGTCTTTTTTTAATTAACATATAGTGTATTTTTTGCTTCAGGAGTACAGGTCTGTGAATCATCAGTTTTACACAATTCACAGCACTTGCTATAGCACATTCTCTCCCCAATGTCCATAACCCAGCCACCCCACCCCTCCCATCCCCAACCCCCCTCCAGCAACCCTCAGTTTGTTTCCTGAGATTAAGAGGTGGTTTGTCTCCCTCCCCGTTCCCATCTCGTTTCATTTTATTCCCTCCCGTCCCACCATGACCTCTGCTCTGCCTCTCAAATTCCTCATATCAGAGAGATCATTCCAATTCTATAGGAGAAAAACAGTCCCTTGTTTTATTATGCATTTATTTGATTAATTGTAACTTGAACACATTTTTATTCATCTATTGGGAGTAGGCTTTTATTCTTTAGGCAGATTGCTTCAGATACATGTAAAATCTTCCTGCATGAAAATTTATCACATGCTTCCTTTATATTTTTCCTTTAGAGTCAAGTTTCTAAAGTCCAATACTTACCAGTTTTTTCCTCATACTTTGATGTTTTCTTCCTGTATTTGATTTCTAAAATATTTATTTTAACCCAATTGAACTGCATTTTGAAGTAAGATGTGAACTATAGACCTAGATTTATTTGTTTAAGTTAGTTTTTAGAACAATTTTAAGTTCACAGAACAATTGAGCAGAGTACAAAGAGTTCCCACATACTCCCTCAGCCCCCATGCTCCTCCACTGTCCCAAATACATTAGTAATACCTTGCATTAGTACTAGTGTGCCACATTTGTTACTCTTGATGAGTAGATATTGATAACAATATTTTTAAAGTCTACAGCTCACATCACTCTTTGCATTAAATATTCAATGGATTTTGGCAAATATATAAGGACCTTGCATCTGCCATTACAATAGGTAACTGAAAAAATCTATGTTCCACCTGTTCATTCCTCTCTCCCCTCCTCCAAGCCCCTGTCAAACACTGATCTTTTTTCCTCTGTCTCCCTAGTTTTGAGACTGTCATTATAGCTAGAACAATACAGTATGTAGCCTTTTAGGAATGGCTTTTTCATTTAGCAGTAGGCATTAAAATTCCTCTCTATCTTTTCATGTCTTGAAAGCTCATTTCTTCTTAGTGTGGAGTAAAATCCTATTGTTGGATGTACCACAGTTTATTTACTCATTCACCTACTGAAGTGAATGTTGGTTGCTTTCAAATTTAGGTAATTATGAGTAAAGCCACTATGCATATCTGTGTGCAGGTTTTTGTGTGCACCTAAATTGCCAACTCATTTAGGTAAAGACCATGATTGCTGAATTGTATGGTTAGTGTGTGTTTAGTTTTATTAAAAAACTACCAAACTATTTTCCAAAGTGAGTGTACCATTTCTTATTCCCACCAGCAATGAATGAGAGTTCCTATTGCTCCACCTCTTCACCAGCATTTTGTTGTTAGTGTTTTAGATTTTAGTCATTCTAATAGATTTGCAGTGGTATCTCACTGTTGTTTTAATTTGCAGTCGCTAGTGACATATGATGTTGAGCATCTTTTCATATATTCATTTCCCATTGGTATCTCTTCTTTGCTGAGATGTCTGTTCAGGTCTTTCCCCTAATTTTTAGTTGAATTGTTTTTTATTGTTGAGTTTTAAGAATCCTTTGTATATTTCAGATATTAGTCCTTTATCAGACGTGTGTTTTTCAGATTTCTCCCCCTGTCTGTGGCTTGTCTTTTGCAGAGCAGAAGTCTTTTAAATTCTAATAAAGTTTTCAGTTTATCATTTTTTTCCTTCCATGTTTTCTTGTATCTAAAAAGTCAGACCCAGGGTCATTTGGATTTCCTCCTATGTTATCTTCTACAAGTATTATAGTTTTATCTATATGTAAATTTTACATGTGATTGATGTATTGATTGGAGGGTTTTTTTTTACATGTGGATGTCCAGTCATTCAAGAACCATTTGTTGAAAAGTCAATCTTTTCTCTATTGAATTGCCTTTACTACTTTCTCAAAGGTCAGGTGACTTTTTGTGTGAGTCTATCTTCTATTTGTCTACTCTTTTGCCAATATCAGACTGTCTTGATTACTGTAGGTTTATTATTGTAGCATCATACTGAAGTTGGGTAGTGTCAGTATTTTGACTTTGCTCCTCTCCAATATTGTGTTGGATATTTCAGGTCTTTTGCATTTAGCATAAACTTTAAAATTGTTTTGTTGATATCCACAAAATCACTTGCTGGGATTTTTCACTGACATTGTGTTGAATCCAAAGGTCAAACTGGAAAGAACTGATATCTTGACAATATTGAGTTTTCCTAACCATATATATGTAATATCTCCACTTATTTAGGTTTTTTTCATTTCTTTCATTAGTCTTGTGGTTTTCCTCACATAGATCTTTTATGTATTTTGTTATATTTACACATAAATAGTTGTTTTTAATGTCAAATTCCAATTTTTTATTGCTGGCATATAAGAAGCAATCAACTTTTGCATATTAACCTTCTTTCCTGTAACCTTCCTATTATCACTTATTAGTTCCAGGAGTTTCTTGTTGATTCTTTGAGGTCATGTCGTCTGTGAACAGAGTTTATTTCCTCCTTTCCAATCTGTATACATTTTGTCACCTTTTCTTATTTTTTTGCTAGAATTTCCAGTAGGATTTTGAATAGATGTAATGAAAGGGAACACCCTTCACTTGTTTCTGATCTTAGTGCGAAAGTTTCTAATTTATCACAATTAAGTGTGATGTTAGTTATGGGTTTGTTTGTAGATGTTCTTTCTCAGGTTAACTTCATCTCCATTCCTAGTTTGCTGAGAATTTTTTATCAAGAATGAATATTGGACTTTGTCAAATACTTTTTCTGCATCTATTTATGTGTTCCTATAATGTTTCTTCTCTGTCCTGTTAGTGTAACCTATTATGTTAATTGATTTTTGGATATCTTATCTGAATCTTAAATGTTTGGTGGAATTCACCAGTGAACCTAGGTACTTCTGTTTTGGAAGGGTATTAGTTATTGATTCAGTGCCTTTAATATATATATACACCTATTTCTATTTTTCCTCGTATAAGTTTTGGTAAATAGTGTCTTGCAAGAAATGTTCCATTTCATCTAGGTTATCAAATTTGAGGGTGTACAGTTATTAGTAATATTCCTTTATTATTCTTTTAATGACTATGGGATTAGTAGGGATGGCCCTTCTTACATTTTGAAATTAGTGATTTTTTTTCTTAGTTAATCTAACTAGGGGCTTATCAATTTCCACTCTGGAAAATGGTATGGAGGTTCCTCAGGAAGTTAAAAATAGAGATACCCTACAACCCAGCAATTGCACTACTAGGCATTTACCCCAAAGATAAAAGTGTAGTGATCTGAAGGGGCACATGCACCCCAATGTTCACAGCAGCAATTTCCACAGTAGCCAAACTATGGAAAGAGCTGAGATGTTCATCGACAGGTGAATGGATAAAGATGTGATAGGGATTAAGAAAGCATTTTTGTGATAAGCACTGGGTGTTTTTATTTTTTTATTTAAATTCAATTAGCCAACATAGAGTACATCATTAGTTCCAGATGTAGTGTTCAGTGATTTGTCAGTTGGGTATAATACCCAGTACTCATCACATCACATGCCCTACTTAAAGCCCATCACCCAGTTACCCCATCACCCTCCACTTCCCCTCCAGCAAACCCTTACTTTGTTTCCTATACTTAAGAGTCTCTCATGGTTTGTCTCCCTCTCTGATGACTTCCCATTCGGTTTTCCCTCCCTTTCCCTATGATCCTCTGGACTGTTTCTTATATTCCACATTTGAGTGAAACCATATGATAATCGTCTTTCTATAGTTGACTTATTTCGCTCAGCGTAATACCCTCCAGTTACATCCACATTGATGTAAATGGTAAATATTCATCTTTAATGATGGCTGAGTAATATTCTTATGTATATATACCACAACTTTTTTATCCATTCATCGTTGATGGATATCTCAGCTTGTCAGAGTTTGGCTATTGTGGACATTGCTGCTATGAACATTGGGGTGAATGTGCCCCTTCAGATCACTACATTTTTATCTTTGGGGTAGATACCTAGTAGTGCAACTGCTGGGTTGTAAGGTATCTCTATTTTTAAATTCTTGAGGAATGTCCCTACTCTTTTCCAGAGTGGCTGTACCAGCTTGCTTTCCCACTAACAGAGGAAGCACCCAAAAACCATAAGATACCTAAGAGGGCTCCCTTTTCTCCACATCCTCACCAACATTCGTTGTTTCCTGTCTTGTTAATTTTAGCTATTCTGACTTGTGTAAGGTGGTATCTCATTGTGATTTTGATTTGTATTTCCCTGATGCCAAGTGATGTGAAGTTTTTCATGTGTCCACTGGCCATTTGTATGTGTTCTTTGGAGAAATATCTGTTCATGTCTTCTGCCCATTTCTTTACTGGATTATTTGTTTTTGGGCATTGAGTTTAGTAAGTTCTTTATAGATCTTGGATACCAGCCTTTATCTGTACTGTCATTTGCAAATATCTTCTCCCATTCTGTAGGTTGCCTTTCAGTTTTGTTGACTGTTTCCTTTGCTGTGCAGAAGCTTTTTATTTTGATGAAGTCCAGTAGTTCATTTTTGCTTTTCTTTCCTTTGCCTTTGGAGACGTGTCTAGCAAGAAGTTGCTGCATCTGAGGTCAAAGAGGTTGCTGCCTGTGTTCTTCTCTAGGATTTTGATTGATTCCTGTCTCACATTGAGGTCTTTCATCCATTTTTAGTTTATCTTTGTGTATTGTGTAAAAGAATGGTCCATTTTCTTTTTCCACCTGTGGCTGTCCAATTTTCCCTATACCATTTATTGAACAGACTGTCTTTTTTTCCCATTGGACATTCTTTCCTGCTTTCTCAAAATAAGTTGACCATAGAGTTGAGGGTCCATTTCTGGGTTCTCTATTCTGTTCCATTGATTTATATGTCTGTTTTTGTGCCAGTACCATACTGTTTTGATGATTACAGCTATGTAATATAGATTGATGTCTGGCATTATGATGCCACCAGCTTTTGTTTTCTTTTTCACCATTCCTTTGGCTATTCAGGGTCTTTTCTGGTTCCATACAAATTTTAGGATTATTTGGTGCAGATCTGTGAAAAATGTTGATGGTATTTTGATAGGGATTGCATTGAATATATAGATTGCTCTGGGTAGCATAGACATTTTAACAATATTTATTCTTCCAATCCATGAACATGGAATGTTTTTCCATCTGTTTGTGACTTCCTCAATTTCTTTCATAAGTGTTCTACAGTTTTCAGAGTACAGACCCTTTACCTCTTTGGTTAGGTTTATTCTTAGGTATCTTATGGTATTTGGGTGCTCTTGTAAATGGGATCAATTCCTTAACTTCTCTTTTTTCTGTCTTACTGTTAGTGTAAAGAAATACAACTGATTTCTGTGTACTGATTTTATTTCCTGCCACTTTGATGAATTGCTGTATGAGTTCTAGCAATTTTGGGGTGGGGTCTTTTGGGTTTTCCACATAAAGTATCATGTCATCTGCAAAGAGAGAGAGAGTTTGACTTCTTCTTTGCCAATTTGAATGCCTGTTATTTCTTTTCGTTGTCTGATTGCTAAGGCTAGGACTTCTAGTACTATGTTGAACAACAGTGGTGAGGAAGGGCATTACCGTTGTGTTCATTACCGTAAGGAAAAAGCTCTCAGTTTTTCCCCGTTGAGGATGATATTTGTTGTTGGCTTTTTGTAGATGGCTTTTATGATATTGAGGTATGTTCCTTCTATCCCTGTATTGTGGAGAGTTTTAATCAAGAATAGATGCTGTATTATATGTAAAATGCTTTTTCTGCATCGATGGAGAGGATCATATGGTTCTTGGCCTTTCTTTTATTAAAGTGATGTATCACATTGGTTGATTTGCAAATGCTGAACCACCCCTTGCAGCCCAGGAATAAATCCCAATTGGTAATGGTGGATAATCTTTTTCATGTGCTGTTGGATCCAATTGGCCAGTATCTTGGTGAGAATGTTGGCATCCATGTTCATCAGCGATATTGGTCTGTAATTCTTTTCTTAAAATTTTTATTTATTTACTTATTTGAGAGTGAGAAAGAGAGAGAGAGAGAGAGAGAGAGAGAGAGAGAGAGAGAGAGAGAGAGAGAGAACAAGCAGGGAGGAGAGGGAGAAGCGGACTCTTCACTGAGCAAGGAACTTGATGCAGGGCTTAGTCCCAGGACCCTGGGATCATGACCTGAGCCAAAGGCAGACACTTAACTGACAGCCACCCAGGCACCCCTGTAATTCTCCTTTTTGATAGGGTCTTTGATTTTAGGATCAAGGTAATGTTGGCCTCATAGAACAAGTTTGGAAGTTTTCCTTTCCTTTTTATTTTTTGAAACAGCTTCAGTAGAATAAGTATTATTTAAGTATTAAGTATTAAGTATTATTTAAGTATTTTTTAAGTTTTTGGTAGAATTTCCCTGGGAAGCCATCTAGCCCTGGACTCTTGTTTTTTGGGAGGTTTTTGATTACTGCTTCAATTTCTTTGCTGGTTATGGGTCTTTTCAAATTAAGTATTATTTAAGTATTAAGTATTAAGTATTATTTAAGTATTTTTTAAGTTTTTGGTAGAATTTCCCTGGGAAGCCATCTAGCCCTGGACTCTTGTTTTTTGGGAGGTTTTTGATTACTGCTTCAATTTCTTTGCTGGTTATGGGTCTTTTCAAATTAAGTATTATTTAAGTATTAAGTATTAAGTATTATTTAAGTATTTTTTAAGTTTTTGGTAGAATTTCCCTGGGAAGCCATCTAGCCCTGGACTCTTGTTTTTTGGGAGGTTTTTGATTACTGCTTCAATTTCTTTGCTGGTTATGGGTCTTTTCAAATTAAGTATTATTTAAGTATTAAGTATTAAGTATTATTTAAGTATTTTTTAAGTTTTTGGTAGAATTTCCCTGGGAAGCCATCTAGCCCTGGACTCTTGTTTTTTGGGAGGTTTTTGATTACTGCTTCAATTTCTTTGCTGGTTATGGGTCTTTTCAAATTAAGTATTATTTAAGTATTAAGTATTAAGTATTATTTAAGTATTTTTTAAGTTTTTGGTAGAATTTCCCTGGGAAGCCATCTAGCCCTGGACTCTTGTTTTTTGGGAGGTTTTTGATTACTGCTTCAATTTCTTTGCTGGTTATGGGTCTTTTCAAATTAAGTATTATTTAAGTATTAAGTATTAAGTATTATTTAAGTATTTTTTAAGTTTTTGGTAGAATTTCCTTGGGAAGCCATCTAGCCCTGGACTCTTGTTTTTTGGGAGGTTTTTGATTACTGCTTCAATTTCTTTGCTGGTTATGGGTCTTTTCAAATTTTCTATTTCTCCCCGTTTCAGTCTTGGTAGTTTGTAAGTTTTCAGGAATGCATGCATTTCTTCCAGATTGCCTGATTTGTTGGCATATAGTTGCTCATAATATGTTCTTAAAATTGTTTGTATTTTCTTGGTGTTGGTCATGATCTCTCTTGTTTCATTCATGATTTTATTAATCTGGGTTCTTTCTCTTTTCTTTTTGATAAATCTGGTAGGGGGTTGTCAATCTTATTCTTTCAAAGAACCAGTTTCTAGTTTCATTGATCTACTCTACTATTTTTCTGTTTGTATTTCATTGATTTCCACTCTAATCTTTTTTAAAATGTTTTATTTATTTATTTGACACACACAGAGAGAGAGAGAGAGAGAGAGATCACAAGTAAGCAGAGAGGCAGGCAGAGGGAGGGGGAAGCAGGTTCTCTGCTGAGCAGAGAGCTTGATGTGGGGCTTGATCCCAGGACCCTGAGATCATGACCTGAGCTGCAGGCAGAGGCTTAATCCACTGAGCCACCCAGGCACCCCCTCCACTCTAATCTTTATTATTTCTCTTCTCCTGTTTGGTTTAGTTTTTATTTGTTGTTCTTTCTCCAGTTCTGTTAGGTGTAAGGTTACCTTGTGTATTGAGTTTTTAAATTTTTTGAGAGAGGCTTGTATTGCAATGTACTTCTCTCTGAGGACCTTTTCTGTATCCCAAAGGTTTTGAACATTTGTGTTTTCATTTTCATTTGTTTCCATGAATTTTTAAAATTCTTCTTAATTTCCTGGTCGACCCATTCATTCTTTAGTAAGATGGTCTTTAACCTCCAAGTGTTTGAGTTCCTTCTAAATTTCCTCTTGTGATTGAGTTCAAGTTTCAAAGCTTTGTGATCTGAAAATATGCAGGGAATAATCCCAGTCTTTTGGTATTGGTTGAGACCTGAATTGTAACCCAGTATGTGATCTATTCTGGAAAAAGTTCCATGTGCACTCTAGAAGAATGTGTATTCTCTTGCTTTAGGGTGGAATGCTCTGTATATATCTCTGAAGTCCATCGGGTCCAGTGTGTCATTCAAAGCCCTTGTTTCCTTGTTGATCTTCTGCTTAGATGATCTTTCCATTGCTGTGAGTGGGGTGTTGAAGTCCCCTACTATTAATGTATTATTATCAATCTGTTTCTTTAGTTTGGTTTTTAATTGGTTGACATAATTGGCTGCTCCCAAATTAGTAATATAAATATTTGTAATTTTTAGTTCTTCTTGTTGGGTAGACCCTTTAATTATGATATAGTATCCCTCTTCATCTCTTACTATGGTCTTTAGTTTAAAATCTAATTTGTCTGAGAAGAGAATTTCTTTCCCANATCCCTCTTCATCTCTTACTATGGTCTTTAGTTTAAAATCTAATTTGTCTGAGAAGAGAATTGCTTTCCCAGCATTCTTTCTTTCTTTCTTTCTTTCTTTCTTTCTTTCTTTCTTCTTTTAAGATTTTACTTATTTGACAGAGAGAGACACAGCAAGAGAAGGAACACAAGCAGGGGGAGTGGGAGAGGGAGAAGCAGGCTTCTCACCAAGCAGGGATCCTAATGTGGGGCTTGATCCCAGGACCCTGGGATCATGACCTGAGCTGAAGGCAGCCACTTAACGACTGAGTCACTCAGGCGCCCCTTTCCCAGAATTCTCTTGAGGTCCATTAGCATGATAAATTTTCTCACACCCTCACTTTCAGTCTGGAGATGGCTTAAGGTCTAAAGTGAATGTCTTGTGGACAGCATATGGATGGGTCTTGCTTTTTTAAATCCAGTCTGATACCCTGTGACTTTTGATTGTAGAATTTAGCACATTTCCACTCAGAGTAACTATTGAAAGATATGAATTTAGTGCCATTGTATTACCTGTAAAGTTGCTGTTTCTGTAGATTGTCTTTGTTTCTTTCTGGTTTATGTTACTCTTGGATTCTCTCTTTGCTTACAGGATCCCCTTAATATTTCTTGCAGGGCTGGCTTGGTGGTCACATATTCTTTCAGTTTCCATCGGTCTTGGAAGCTCTTTTCCTCTTCTTCCATTCTGAACGACAGTCTTGCTGGATAAATTTTTCTTGGCTACATGTTTTTCTCATTTAGTACCCTGAATACATCTTGCCAGCCCTTTCTGACCTGCTAGGTCTCTGTGAGTAAGTCTGTCAGTCTAATGCTCCTACATCTGTAGGTTGGGAACCTCTTGTCTTGAGCTGCTGTCAGGGTTTTCTCTTCATTTCTGAAATTTGGAAGCTTCACTATTACATGCTGGGGTGCTGATCTATTTTTATTGATTTTGTGAAGGGTCCTCTCTACCTCTTGGATATGAATGCCTGTTTCCTTTCCCAGGTTAGGAAAGTTCTCAGCTATGATTCCCTCAAATATACCTTCTGGCCCTCTCTGTATTTTCCCTCAGGCATCCTAGTAATTCTAGTATTTTTGCATTTTATGGCATCACTGATTTTTTTGAAGCCCCCCCTTATGGTCCATTAGTTGTTTTTCTCTATTTTCCTCAGCTTCCTTCCTTTCCATCAACTTGTCTTCTATGTCACTTACTCTCTCTTCTGCCTCATTTACCCTAACCGCTAGAGCATCCAGTTTAGACATATCTCAGTTATAGCATTTTTAATTTCCACCTGATTAGGTCTCATTTCTGCACTAAGAGGTTTTCTAGTATCTTTTATGCTTTTTAAGCCCAGCTAGTAATTTTATAATTGTTACCCTGATTTCCATCTGTGACATTTTATTTATACCCATATCAATTAGATCTGTGGCAAAGAGTATCGCCTCTGGTTCTTTCTTTTGTTGTGAATTCCTCCTTCTAGTCATTTTGCCCAGGGAAGAATGTACAAACGAGTGAGTACTATCAAAAATATCAACCATGACCCAAGTGAAATACACACTAGACAAATCCAAAGAGGTCAGAAACCAGAAAAGAAAAGAAAGAGATAAAGATGAAAATGAAAAAAATAAAAGAAGAAGATGAAATGAAGAAGAGGGAGAGAAGGGCAATGAAGAGAGAATACAATCTCACAGGATGGACAAAACAGGGTGATTTACTTGGTCCTGAGTGTATACAGGTTTGTGTGTTAGAAGACACTAAATCCCAAAATTGTAAAGAAAGCAAAACTTATATATATATATATATATATATATATATATATATACACACACACACACACATATATATATATATATATATATATAATTGAAAAGAGTGAAGGGAAGGCAAAAATGAAAAAAAATATAAATGTCAAAAACGAAAGTTAAAAAAAGACTTAAAAACAAAGTTGATAAAATAAGAAACAAGTTGAAAAGGGAAAAAGGAGAAAAAGAAATCAAAAAATTTCAACTGAAAGAAAAATGAATCATGAGGAAAAAAATCCTCAAATTCTATATACTATTTTCCCCTAGTGCTGGAGTTTTATAGTACTGTGTGGTCCATAAAACTGCTGTTGACCTGTTCTTCCACTTGGTCTTCTGTACCTTCTGGGAGAGGGGCCTGCTGTGCTGATTCTCAGGTGTCTTTGCCTGGGTGGAGTTTCACCACCCCTTGCCAGGGGGCCCGGCTCAGTGTTAAGCTTTTTTTGGTTGCTCTGTGGCTTTTATTTCCTGAAGCCTTTCCATGCTTATTTAGATGATCAAAATAAACATGACTGTGTCCTGATCTCTAGCTCCAGAGCTGAAAGATCATGGTTCCCTCTCTTTAGTAAACTCTCAGGGATAAGTGGTCTTCACTTTTGTGTTTGCCAAATTCTGCTGACTCTCGATGTGTGTGTCCACACTGATCCTCCCAGGGGAAGGCAGAGGGTCCCAGGCCTCTGCACTTTGTAGGGCCCTGGCATGGGGAGTGGTCTTGGGATAATGCCTGCACCCCCTCCATCCCCCCTGGGGGAAGCCAGAGGGTCACCACTTTCCTGTCTTTTGCAGGGCTCTGGCACTGATAGCTGTCCCCCAGTCATGTGCACACATGCTCTGGCCCTCCCAGGGGACAGAGGAGGGTCCCCATGTTGCTGTCCTTTGCAGGGTCCCCACAACAGAGAGTAGTCACCTGATGGGGCCATGGCTCATGGTTTATGGTGAACCAAGCTGAGAGTACCCTCCTGGGCTCACTGACTGTAAACAGATTCCCCACTCCACTGCTTGAGAACCCTACTGCCTTGGGACCCCTGTTCTTTCTGTGACTTCAGGGATCCTGAGACCACATTGTCCCACCTAGTACTCTGCCTTGTTTCATCACCTGAGCACCTTTCATGCAGAGATATCTTTCACTGAAGCAGATTTCTAAGGGTGCTGATTTTGCCCTCCAGGGCTGTATCACTTTCTAGTAGCCAGCTACTAAGACTCCCCCCACCATCCACCAATTACCTTCCAATATATCCCCTCAGAATCACTTCTCTGCATGTCCTACTTTGCAAAAAGTGGTCACTTTTCTACTTATAGAGTTCCAGATATTCTTTTCTTACATCTCAGGTTGAATTAATAGGTGTTCAGAATGATTTGATAGTTATCTAGCTAAATTCAGTGGACCAGATGAAACAAAGTCCCCCACTCTTCCACAGTCTTGCCTCCTCTAGCAGCACTGGGCACTGTATGAAAGCAATGAATCATTAAATTCTACACCTGAAATTAATATTATACTTTATGTTAACTAACTTGAATTTAAATAAAAACTTAAAAATTGTATGAAATATCCAGGAAATAGTTTAATCAAAGAAGTGAAAGTCTTGTACAGTGAATATTATAAAACATTACTGAAGGAAATTAGACAAGACCCAAATAAATAAAGACATGCTCTTTTCATGGGTAAGAAGCTTTAATCTTTTAACAATACTACTCAAAGTTATCTACAGATACAACATAATCCTTATCAAATTTTCAAGAGCTTTTTAGGCAGAAATAGAAAAGCCAATCCTAAAATTCCTATGTAATTGCAAGAGGCCCTAACAAGTCAAAACAATCTTGAAAAAGACTATATTGAAAAAGTATACATTGAAAAAGAACTTTCTTTCTTTCTCTCTCCCTCTCTTTCTTTCTTTCTTTCTTTCTTTCTTTCTTTCTTTCTTTCTTTCTTTCTTCCTTCCTTCCTTCCTTCCTTCCTTCCTTCCTTTTTCTTTCTTTCTTTCTTCTTTTCTTTTTTTTTTCTTTGTTTTGAAAAGTTACTTTCTGATTTCAAAACTTACTACAAAGCTACAGTAGTCAAAAGGGCATGATCCAGGGGGCACTTAGGTGGCTCAGTTGTTAAGAATCTGCCTTCAACCTGGGTCATGCCCAGGGTCCTGGGATTGAGCCCCTCATTGGGCTCCCTCCTCGGTGGGGAGCCTGCTTCTCCCTCTGCCTTCTGCTCCCCTGGTCATGCTTGCCCTCTCCCTCCATCCTCTCTCTCTCTCTCTGGCAAATAAATAAAATCTTTAAAAAAAGCATGATCCTGATCAAGGGGTAGATGTGGGAGTCCAGAAATAAACCCGTACTTATTTGGCCATTTGGTTTTTAACAAGTCCACTAAGATTAGTGTCTTTAATAAATGCTGTTGGGGCAACTTGGTTTCCACATGTAAAAGAATGAAGTGGGATCCCTAGCACACAGCATGTACAAAAACTAACTTAAAATGGGTCAATCACCTGAATGTAACAACTAAAATCATAAAACCCTAGAAGAAAAGATAGGGGTAAATCTTCATGATGTTGTATTTGGCATTGGAATTTTAGATATATACCAGAAGCAACAAAAGAGAAATACGTAAATTTGACTTCACCAAAATTAAAAACTTTTGTGCTGCAAAGGACATTATCCAGAAAATGAAAAGACCACTTTCAGAATGGGAGAAAAATTTTACAAATTATATATGTGAAAAGATATTAATATTCAAATTTATAAAGAATTCCTACAACTGGAAAACAAAAAGACAACCCAATCTTATAATGTACCTAGGAGTGGCATTGCTGAGGAATACAGTAATTTTATGTTTAGGCTTTTGAAGATCTCCAAATTATTTTCCACAGTGACTGCACCACTTTATATTCTTACCAGCAATGTATAATAGTTCTGATTTTCCACATCTTTGCCAACACTTGTTTTCCTTTATTAAAATATTATAGATGACCCAAAGTAGGTGTGAATTGATATCTCACTATAGTTCTGCTTGGCATTTCCTTATTGCCTAATAAGGTTGAACATTTTTTGTGTGTGCTTGTTGATCATTTGCATATCTTCTTTGGAGAAATGCCCATTCAGGTCTTCTCCATTTTTGTTTCACAAAACAGATATTCAAACAGATACTTGTTTTCATTTTTTTCATTTTAAAATTTTTACTATTTTTAAATTTTGTATTTCAATTCAATTTAATTAACATACACTGTAGTATTTAGTTTCAGAGGTAGAATTCAGTGATTCATCAGTTGCATATAACACCCAGTGCTCATTACATCAAGTGCCCTCCTTAATGTCCATCACCCAGTTACCCCCATCCCCCTGCCACCTCCCCTCCAGCAACACTCAGTTTGTTCCCTATAGTTAAGAGTCTCTTATGGTTTGCCTCCCTCTGTTTTCATCTCATATATTTTTCCTTCCCTCCCCCCATGTCATCTGTTTTGTCTCTTAAATTCCACACATGAGTGAAATCATGTGGTATTTGTCTTTCTCTGACTGATTTATTTTGCTTAGCGAAATACCCTATAGTTCCATTCATGTTGTTGCTAATGGCAAGATTTCATTCTTTTTGATGGCTGAATAATAGTCCAGTGTGTGTGTGTGTGTGTGTGTGTGTGTCTGTGTCTGTGTCTGTGTCTGTGTCTGTGTCTGTGTCTGTGTGTGTGTTGGCAATTGTGGACAGTGCTGCTATAAACAGGGGTGCATGTACCCCTTCAAATCTTTATGTTTGTATCCTTTGGATAAACACCTACTAGTGCATTGCTAGGTCATAGGGTAGTTTTATTTTCAACTTTTTGAGGGACCTTTGTACTGCTTTCCAGAGAGGCTGCACCAGTTTGCCTTCCCACCAAGAGTGTAAGAGGATTCTCCTTTCTCCACATCATTGCCAACATCTGTTGTTTCCTGAGTTTGAACAGATACTTGTATACCAATATTCACTGCAGCATTGTTCACTATAGCCAAAAGGTAAAACTGGCCCAGTGTGCATCAACAAATGAATGGATGTATACAGACATGCATGCACACAGACAGACAAATCGATAAATAACATTCCTTCATAAAAAGGAGTAAAGTTCTTAGAGGGTATTATTCTAAGCGAAATAAGTCAATCAGAGAAAGACAATTATTATATGATCTCTCTGATATGAGGAATTTGAGGGGTAGGATGGGGGATCATGGGGGGTAGGGAGGGAAAAAATGAAACAAGATGGGATCGGGAAGGAGACAAACCATAAGAGACTTAATCTCAGGAAACAAGCTGAGGGTTACTGGGGGGTGGGAGAGTAGGGATAGGGTGGATGGGTTATGGACATTGGGGAGGGTTTGTGCTATGGTGAGTGCTGTGAAAGGTGTAAGCCTGATGATTCACAGACCTGTACTCCTGGGGCAAATAATACATTATATGTTAATAAAAAGAAGTAAAGTTCTGATACATGCTACAACATGTTTAAAGCTTGAAGACGTTGTGCTAGGTGGACTGAGCCAGATACAAACACACAAATATTGTATGATTCCACTTACATGTGATACCAAAAATAGTCACATTTACAGAGACAAAAAGTAGATTAGAGGTTAACAGGGGCTACTGGTAATGGTTGGGAATGGGAAGTTATTGCTTAATGAACATAGAGGTTCTGTTTGGGGTGATGAAATAGTTGTGATGCTTACACAATACTGGGAATGTAAAAAAATGTCTGAACTGCACATTTAGAAATGATTAAAATGGCAAGTTCTATATTACATATCTTTTACCATTATAACAAAAATTTTAAACTATAACAAACACAAAGGTAGACAAGCTGACAATGGAACAGAATACAAGCCCAGTGACAAATTTACCTATGTAACATACTAGAAAAACATTTCTGGATTTCTATGTCATAGACAAAGTCAATTCCAGAAGAGTTGCATGCAATGCAATATAAAAAGCAAGACAATAAAAGTTTTTTTTTACTAATATCTCTCTTTTTAAAATTATGGATTTATTTTTTAGAGCAGTTTTAAGTGCACAGCAAAATTAAGGGGCAGGTACAGAGATTTCATATATACCCAGTGCCTCCTGCCACACAAAACATTCCCCGTTATCAGCTTCCTCCACCAGGGTGATATATTTATTATGAGTGATGAACCTACACCAATATAGTATCACTCAGAGTCCATAGTTTATATTAGAGTTTACTCTTGTTGTTGTACCTTACATGGGTCTGGACAAAAGCATAACGATATGTATCCATCATTATGGTATCACACAGAGTGTTTTCACTGCCTAAAAATCCTGTACTCCACCTCTTAATCTCTTTCCCTTCTCCAACCCTTGGTAGCCACTGATCTTTTCATGTCTCCATAGTTTTGTCTTTTCCAGAATGTCTTATAGTTAGAGTCATACATTATGTAGCCTTTCAAGATTGACTTCTTTCACTTAGTAATATGCATTCAAGGTTCCTGCATATCTTTTTGTGGCTTGATAACTCGTTTATTTTCAGTGCTATTGTCTGAATGTATCACAGTTTATCAGTCCATTCACCTACTGGAAGACACTGTGGTTGCTTTCAAGTTTTGGTAATTATGGATAAAGTGCTATAAACAGCCATGTGCAGGTTTTTGAGTGCATGTAAGTTTTCAACTCCTTTGAGTAAATACCAAAGAGTATGATTGTTGGATTGTATGGTAACAATATGTTTCATTAGTAAGAAACTGCCAAAATGTCTTCCAAAGTGACCATGACATTTTGCATCCCATCAGCAATATATGAGAGTTCCTGCTGCTCCTCATTCTCACTAGCACTTGTTATTGTCAGTGTTCCAGATTTTGGTCATTCTAACAGGTGTGTAGTGGTAGTATCTCCTTGTTCTTTTAAATTGAATTTTCCTGATTACTTATTATGTGGAGAATCTTTTCATATACTTATTTGTCATCTGTATATTTTGTCTGCTGAGGTGTCTCTTTAGGAATTCAGCCTACATTTTATTCAGGTTGTTTGTTTTGTAATTGTAGAGTCTTCAGGGGGTTTTGTATATTTTGGATAACAGGCCTTTAACAATGTGTCTTTTGAAAATATTTTCTCCCAGTCTGAGGCTTGCCTCCTCATTCTCTTAACAATGTCTTGCAGAATGGAAGTTTTTAATGTTAATGAAGTCTAGTGTATCAATTTTTTCTTTCATGAATTGTACTTTGATGTTGTATCTAAAAAGTCACTGCATACTGAAGGTCATTAAATTTTCTCCTGTGTTATCTTCTAGGAGTTACAATATTGCATTTTACATTTAGGTCTGTGACGTATTTTGAGTACATTTTTGTAAAGGGATTAATGTCTGGGTCTAGATTCACATTTTTGCATGTGGATGTTCAGTTGTTCCAGCACCATTTGTTGAAAAACTATTTTTGCTCCATTTTTTGACTCAGCTCTTTTGTCAGACAATAAAGTCTTTAGAAGACAAAGAGGACATCTTCATGAACTGGCATAAGCAACAATTTCTTTAATAGATGACAAAAACCACTAACCATAAAGGGAAATTTTGATGAGTATACTATGTTAAGTTTAAGAACTTGGCTTCATTAAAAAACACCACATCAAGCCACAGATTGAAGTTATGTTTCATAAATATATATGACAAAGGATTGATAGTCTAGATTATTAAAAACAAAACAAAACAGGTCCCCCCAAAAAACCCTCCTTTGTTGCAAACCAGTAAGGAAAAGGCCACACAATTTAAAAAATAATAGACAAAAGGTTAAAGAGGCAGTTCCCACAAACAGATGTTCAAACAGCCAATAAACATAGGAAAAGGTGCTCAACTTCAAGTGTCATCAAGGAATTGAAAATTAAACCCCAGTGACATGGCTATATTTCACGTTAGCAAAATAGCTGAAAGGAAAAATGCACAAGGCCTCTATGCCAAATACATGGGCATGGAAATTGGTACAACCATTTTGGAAAATGGACAGAGTCTGAACATTTTCATGCCCTGACCCCAAAATTCCACTCCTAGGGAAAGAATTTGCCCAACAGAAATGCGTGTCTATGTACAGTAAGACTCATGTGCCCGAATCTTTTTTTTTAAATTTTATTTATTTATTTCGCAGAGGGAGAGAGAGCACAAGTAGGCAGAGAGCAGACAGAGAGAGAGGAGAAAGCAGGCTCCCTGCTGAGCATGGAGCCCGATGTGGGCCTCGATCCCAGGACCCTGAGATCATGACCTGAGCCGAAGGAAGAGGCTTTAACCCACTGAGCCACCCAGGCGCCCCATGTGCCCAAATCTTGATAGCATCCCAATCGTAAAAGCCTCAAGCTGGAAACTACCCAAATGCCCATCAACAGTAGAATGGATGAATAAATGGATTTATTCATATTCACACAGTGAAATGCCATGCAGCAATGAGAATGAGTACAATACAACTACATGCAACAATGTGGATAATGTTAAGTGGGAAAAATCCATAGAACATTACACTGCATGAGTCTATTTATATAAATATAAACATACATATACGTGAGCTGCCGGAGTATTTCTTTTTCTGTGTGCTAATCATAGAGGTGTGCTTAGTTTGTGAAATTCATTGAGCTACGTACCCATAATTTTGCACTTTTCTGTATTTATGAAGCATGTTAATACTTCAATAACATTTTCCAAAAGATATGTATATTTTTACAAATGGATAATTTAAAGAAATATATCAAGTGAACAATAGGTGTTACAGATACGAGCATGGTGATTGAATGACCAAACTTTGGAGATGTGTGCATGATGGTACTACTCATTATTTCACATATCTTCCTCCTATTTGGCCAGCCCAGTGGCACCCCATTTCACTCCCCATGGTTCCACCTTCAGTCCTCAGGGGCCATCCACCCAGGCATTCGTTTCTTTTTTTTTTTTTTTTAAGATTTTTTATTTATTTATTTGACACAGAGAGAGAGATCACAAGCAGGCAGAGAGGCAGGCAGAGAGACAAGGAGAGGAGGAAGTAGGCTCCCCGCTGAGCAGAGAGCCCGATGCGGGCCTCGATCCCAGGACGCTGAGATCATGACCTGAGCCGAAAGCAGAGGCTTTAACCCACTGAGCCACCCAGGCGCCCCAGGCACCCCAGGCATTCTTTTCTGTGAGGCCGAGATAAGCAGGCCCTCAGGCCCAGGTGCCATTGCTGCTTTCTGGCTCAAGGAAATAAGCCTGACGTGCAGGCTGAAAGCTATTTGAGGTACATAGCATCTGAGGAAACTGAGACTTGATGTGACCAGGTCACAGAACTGGTTAGTTACAGAAATCCACTCAAATACAGCTCAGAGGACTTGCCTCCCAGGGTTCCAAGCCAATTTGAAGGGTTTCAAGGAGGAATCCCTAATTCTTTAATCTCCATTCAAATCACTCCTCTGGCCCTTTCATAGTAGCGGCTCTCTGCAGAGATCTGATGCTCAGGGAACCCCAGAGGTGAGCCCAAGTGGTGGAGCGGACAAGGTGCTGTGCAATTGTCCACTTGGACTAGGGCCATCTCCCTAAGCACCCTATCATAACAGCATGTCTAACACTATGGTCTTCTTCCATCCCCAGATCCTTCTGACACATCTCTTCTGCCATGAAGATCGCAGTGATTGGGCAAAGCTTGTTCGGCCAGGAAGTCTACTGTCACCTCAGGAAGGAGGGCCATGAGGTCGTGGGCGTGTTCACTGTCCCAGACAAGGATGGAAAGGCAGATCCCCTGGGTAAGTGGGTGGCCCAAGAACAGGGAAAGGGGTTGCTCAGGCAGGCAGTGGGCAGGAGCAGAAATCTTGTGGTGGTCATGGGCATCCCTGGCTGGAGGCAGCCCTACGTGGTCCACCTTGAATCCTGCTCAGGAGCCAACCAGCTGCCTGATTTTTCTGAAACAAAATAGAGACCCTTTCCCCAACTGATCATGGGGTGGGGTTTATGTCCTGGAGAAGGGTCAGGGAGAAGAAGCCTAGTCTGCCCCCAAGGCCCTGCTGTCTGACCATTTCAGTCTTCTCTGACCCCACCACCAGGCTCTGAAAGGGCTGCGAGGTGGGAGACACTGCAGGTCACTGTTCCCAAATGTGGATGTGTAGGGTATTTCCAACAGTGGGAGTGCCTATTATGCAGAGTGCTGAGCCCTTCCCTGGGAGTTTCTGTTCAAAAGGGTGGGGTTGAGCCTGAGAATATGCATTTCTAATAAGTTCCAGGTGATGCTGACGCATCTGGCTCTAGGAGAAGCACAGTTTAAGAGTCACTAGCCTCTAGGCTGGGAGCCTCAGCAGCACTTCAAGATGCAAGGGCCCTCAGCTCAAATGAACAGACCCTCCAGGGACACTCAGGTCCTTCTCAGGCCAGATGGATGCAGAATATAGAGGAGGGCTTAAAAATGGAAGGACAGATTGAGAAAGGAGCCTTGTGGGGCTGGCCAAGCACAGGGGCGTAATGAATATTGCTAGACTGAGAGCACAGCTGACCCCTGGACTCAGCTCCAGCACCACTGTGATGCTAACCAGGCTCAGTTTTAGACTTGACCCCAGTGTGACCTATGATACAGCCTGACCTCACCACAGCCTGAGCCCTGCCCTCAGCCACTAAATGACCACTGATACTAGTCTCTGAGCCTAGAGGCAGACAGAGCTTAACTGGAACTTGACCCTGACCTTGGATGTCTTGCAGAAATACTCCTTTGTTCACAGTATGGACAGCTTTTGCAAGCACAGTCCAGTCTGCTCACTTTGATCCCCCTTCCCTTGATACTCCTGAATGCAAGGCAGAGGCAGAGGGGAATAGAGAGCTGATCATGTCCAGTCAGAGGCTAGTCCTCATGCTGGGTGTTCTAACAGATAACCCAGTACAGGGATGTGTTTGTTAGGTGCTGATGAGGGCAGGTGAAAGGGAACTCCAAGATGTCAAGGTAGTGACTGCAGAGAGCAGCTGCCACCTCTCAGGCTGGGGAAACAGAGGGAAGCTGTAACTCCTAAAACTTGGAAGCTCGAGGCTGTAATTCAGACCCATGAGGACTAAGCATGCTGCTCATAGGTGCTGAAACTGGGTGGAGTGGGGTCCCCGCAAGCTGAGACCCAGACCTCAGAGGGCAGATATAGTGGGAAGAAGATGTACATCACAAAACAAACTTAGGGTTCCTGGGGGGTGGGAGGGTAGGGATAGGGTGGCAGGGTTATGGACACTGGGGAGGGTCTGTGCTATGGTGAGTGCTGTGAAAGGTGTAAGCCTGATGATTCACAGACCTGTACCCCTGGGGCAAATAATAATAATAAAAACAAATTTAAAATAAAGAAGATGTACATCAGGGCTAATTCTGTAGATATTGGGAAAACAGTGAACTAATTCAGCAGCTACTCTGGGAGAGACAGTGCTGCTTCTAGGGTGAAGAAGTGAGGCAGGGGAGTGGGGGACTCTTAGGATAGGAACCAGACAGGAAGGAGCAAGTCCTGGCTCCTTTGCCTTCTTTCCCCTTCTCCTCAGGCTTTTAGTCTGCCTCCAGCACCCCTTATCAGCAGTGCTTGACAGGAAGTGGCTGATGAAACAGGAATGTAATTTGCAGGGTCCCAGCTGCCATCCCAGAAAGCAGTATAAGGGCGGAGGACAGTAACTTGGGGACAGCATGACGAGGCTGTGGGAAGGGTTGAGGAGAAGAGCACAGCCTTTGGGGGCCAGACAAGAGTCTGGGTGAGGAGGAGGTCAGCAGCAGTCCATCCATGCAGAGCAGCCCCTGCAACCTTCCCCTTGGCCAGTGCTGTCCCTTCTGTGCTGCCCAGTGGAGCCCTGCTGTGCAGTGGGGGAGGACAGGAGGGACAGGCTGGGAGAGAAGATGTAAGAGTCACTTTGCTGGGAAGGCAGCAGTGGCTGTGGGTGGGTGGATGCAGGGAGGGGCCAGTTTCTCACCTGCTGTCCCACAGGCCTGGAAGCTGAGAAGGATGGAGTGCCAGTGTTCAAGTTCCCCCGCTGGCGGGTTAAAGGTCAGGCTCTGCCTGATGTGGTGGCGAAATACCAGGCTTTGGGTGCCGAGCTCAACGTCCTGCCCTTCTGCAGCCAGTTCATCCCCATGGAGGTCATCAGTGCCCCCCGCCACGGCTCCATCATTTACCACCCGAGTCTGCTCCCCCGGCACCGAGGGGCCTCGGCCATCAACTGGTGAGACAGGGCAAAAACACCCCCATCTGCCCAGAAGTCATCCTGCCCTGGCCCAGAGCTCTGCTCTGGGGTCACAGAGCAGGGATCATGCAGGGCCTGTCCTGCACTGTCGGATGGCATCCACACAGCTGACTGGTGAGGTGTGATGAGTAATCAGGAGTGCCGGAGAGAACTGGGGACAGGCATCATCAAGTGCTCTGCATTCCCCCAGGAAGCTGTGAAGTGAGCACTTCAGTGTTCCAATTCTGCAACAGGGTCACTGGCCAGAGTGGGTTAAGGTGTTCACCTGAGGGTACCAACCCAGGCCGTGTGGCCAGAGGCCTGCGTTAACACACACCCATTGCATCGCACTTGGAAAGGGATAGATATGAAGTGAAGGATCACCTGAACAAGACAGTTGGACATGGGAAGCACTCAGGAGACAGTAAATGAGGTGATATGACTGATGGGTCATGCAGTTCAGTTGGGTGATCAGCAAAAAAAGACATCTGAGCTGGGAAAAGAGTGCGTTTCTGGTCAGACTGGGATTCAGGCTCCCTGACCTCTGGTTACATCTCTTCACTTCTCTGGGCCTCAGTTTCCTTATCTGCAAAAGGGGCATATAATGCCTGTGACACCCGTTCACATCAGGCATACAGGGCTTTTATCACAACACCTAGCATGTGGTTGGTGTCAGTAAATACCTTCTCTTTCCAGGTCTCACCAGAGCAGGTCTCAGTCATCTCAGGGGTGGGACATGGAGGGGTTTGTTGGAGGGTGACCAGGGGCCACAGGAGCTGCCCATGGTTTGCCCTTCTCCCTGGTCCTTCCTCTTGGACTCAGGCTTTCATACTTGTGCTCCCCAGGACCCTCATTCATGGAGACAAGAAAGGGGGGTTTACCATCTTCTGGGCAGATGATGGTCTGGACACTGGGGACCTTCTGCTCCAGAAGGAGTGTGAGATCCTCCCAGATGACACCGTGAGCAGTCTGTACAACCGCTTCCTCTTCCCTGAAGGCATCAGAGGGATGGTAAGGACTGGGAACTGGCCACGCCACATGGGGGCCTCCCTGTCCTGGTGCCCTTTCTAGGCCCAGTTCCTCCAGGCTGCTTTCCAGTTCCAGGATTCTGGAGGGAGAGCGCTCTCATTTCAGGGTCTCAAAGAGACAGGATTAGGACATACAATGTATTGTATTAGGCAAGACTCTTGCTTGCAACTGACAGAACTCAATTCAAAAAGCTTTATCCAAGAAGGGGATATTTTTGGCCCATTTAATAGAGAAGACAAAAGGCAAGGGTGGTGTCAAGCATGGCTGAGTCCAGAGGCAGAAGCCATGCCATAAGATTCTATACCTCTGTCCCCTTACTGATTGTATTTTTCTGTTGGATTAGCTTCATCTTCAGGTGGGCTGCCATCAGATGGGAGGAAAGGTAGTCACTGGTGGCTCAAGGCATATACCTCTTGATTCCAAAGGAAGAATATCTCCTTTTCTCACAGAATTCATGAATGATAAATCAGAGAAGCCCAATTCTAATCATGCAGGTTGAGTTGTCTGCAGGAGACAGGGTTCTGTCATCAGAGCAAGACAGAAAAAAGACTGAAGTCAGACACAGTTGTGGTTGTCACAGTAGGCAGGCCCCGTGGGGCCTGACCCCATAGGGACTGAAATGTCCATGGTGCTATTGGTGGTGGAGCCCAAGGAGGCCAGCTAGGGTTGGCCAAAGGCAGACACACTTGAGCTTCCCATTGATACCAGCAGCAGGCAGGGGTCAGACAGGAGGCCATGTCGCAGAGGAGAGCATTCCGTGTTTGGAGGTAGCAATAAACATTGCAATGACTAACAGTATTTGCTGCTGCCCGGATGTCAACCATCCCCTTCCCTCTGCTCCTGCTTCTCTCCTGCCATCTTTCATTTTTCACATTGAGTCAAACAAGATGCCTCTTGTATTCTCTCCCATGGAATCCACCTACTCACAGAAGTAGTGAACAAAGTAGATTTGCTGGAGATTTGATATGAGAGACAGAGAAGGGGGTTATATGGCACATCCCACAGGAAACAACTAAAAACATCCTTTGGGGCTATGCTGTCCAGTATGGCAGCTGCTAGTCACATGCAGCTATTAAATTAATTAAATTGGATTTTAATTAAAAATGGTTCCTCAGTTCCACCAGCTACCTTTCAGGTCCCCAGGACAGGAAATATATGTGGCCGATGGCCATTGTATTGGACAGTTCCAACATAGAATATGTTCACCACCACAGAACATTCTGGACGGCAGTCCTGCTTTAGATGTTTCTGACACTCATCACTTCTTGGTTTGGGCAGCTCTGGGGCTCTCCTCCCAGGACCCCTTCAAGATGGGCCCGGGCTCCCTGGCTGTCCTCCCCACTTCCCTGATTCCTTCTTCCACAGCGTTCCCCTTTCTTTAACAGAGAAACTGCTTCCTGCTTAATCTCAGACTTCCAAACACATCATGGGGCCCAGGATCCATTCTCCTTAAAAGACAGGGAAAGTTTTAGACAAAAACATGGGAATTTGTGTTTGTTACACCTCTACAGGGCTCTGTAGTTTTTCTCAGAAAGTACAAGATCTTCTATATAATCTAAAACTGTGTGTGGTAGGTAGGGAGGGCAGGGTTTTATACTAGTTCAGACTGGAGTTAGATTCAGGCTAACTCTACTTGTTCCTATGATGGATATTCCTCAGGTGCCCCTTGTGTACCAGGTGTGGGGCTAGGCAAGTCTGGTCAGCGTGGGGCTGAGTCCAGGCCCATGGTGAACCCAGGGGCTGGGAGTAAGGGGAGGGTTGTAATGCTGGTGATGCCAAGTGACTTGGTCTCCCCAGGTGCAGGCTGTGAGGCTGATCGAGGAGGGCAAAGCCCCCAGACTCCCTCAGCCTGAGGAAGGAGCCACCTATGAGGGCATTCAGAAGAAGGAAACTGCCAAGGTGAGTTCAGGGCCTTGCCCATCCTGAAGTTTGTCTGTGCATGGGCTGGGATGCAGGGAAGCTGGGGTTCAGGCTGAATGGCCAGGTTGTAATTGCTTAAGGCCTGAAGAGAGAGCAGCCTAGGCAGGAGATGCATGAGCAGAGCTCATGTGGCACCTGGAGAGACAGGAAGCAGGGTGTGTTCTGGGTTCTTCTCTGTTAATTTTATGGAAGAATGGGCAGGTATGGTCACCAGGGAGAAGAGCTGTGGCAAGGCAATATGTAAAAAATCAGCCACAGGGGGTGCCTGGGTGGCTCAGTGGATTAAAGCCTCTGCCTTGGGCTCAGGTTATGATCTCAGGGTCCTGGGATCGAGTCCTGCATCAGGCTCTTTGCTCCACAGAGAACCTGCTTCCTCCCCTCTCTCTGCCTGCCTCTCTACCTACTTGTGATCTCTCTCTCTCTGTCAAATAAATAAATAAAATCTTAAAAACAATCAGCCACAGGGCTGGAAGTCTCTAAGATGGGGTATGAGAGGTAATTCAGTTTCTTGGAGCTGTTGCAACCTTGGGGTGTGTGTGTGGGGACCTATGGGTTGTACTTCTGCTCAGAACTTATGGGGTGCATAGGGATCTATGTGAGCCCTGCAGGTGAGGAGAAGCTGTCAGCGGGGGTGGGGTGTGCCTATGGGATGGGCCTGCATTCTGTGCTGGGGAGGCTGTGTAAGGCTTTGGCCATCTTAATAGAATGCTATCTTCCCCAGTCATCCTGAAGTTTACACAACTAGTGGAAGATTGGGGTCAGAGAGCACCCAAAACCGGGATACCAGGGAGAGGCCTGTCCCAACTCAGGGGATCAGACTGATGTCCAGCAGGAAGCCAGACTTCTCACTTCCCTCCCCAGGCCTCCACCCAATCAAGGGTCATCAGAGTACAGGTGGGGTGGGAGGTGGCCTGGAGGTGGGGGGTGGGGGGAGATAGGGGAATGGCAGGGTATTACCAAGGAATAGGAAAAAGACTAGCTGAGCACACACTTCTTGCCCCACAGATCAACTGGGAGCAGCCAGCAGAGGCCATTCATAACTGGATCCGAGGGAATGACAAGGTGCCGGGTGCCTGGACAGAGGCCTGTGGGCAGGTATGTTTGTGCATGGCTGGGATTGGGCTAGATGCACTGGTGGGCCCTACTGGCTGCAAAACTACCAAAATACGTTTGAACTGGCTGGCAAATAGCACTGCTGGGACCCCCAGCCCCACCCAGGTGCCTTCAGTCACTTCAGCCCCTTTCCCAGGACCATGAGACGTGTCCACCATCTGGTGGCTGAAGGATAAAGGTCCAGCACAGCTCAAGACCTCCAGGTCCCTGCAGCAACTCTGAGCTCAAGCTGTATTGCTTGTAAAATATTTTGACTCCCACTCCCGGCCTCACAGGGATCTCAAGTCCAGCTCCGACTTTGACTTGGCCCCAGTGGAGAGGGGCAGCATGCTCAGGCCAGGGATTGGGCAATGGGCATTCTTTAGATGCTGAAGATAGTGAGCCCTGGGACTCACAGGCTCTCGAGAGGCCCTGGGAGTTGTTGGCAGGACTGGAAGTGGGGACCTTCATCTGCTCCCCACAGGGCATTCCTGTCCTCCACAAAGCCTCGGACTGTCCAAACCCCTGACTGCTGCCCAGCTTCCCAACTGCCCCACCTCTGCCAGGAGTCTGTCTCCTGCCCTCATCACCCTAAGATTCTTCGCAAAGTAACCAGTGCTTGGTGGCATCCCCAGGGCACTCTGTGATGCCTTGAGCAAATTTTCTCCTGGTGTCCGTCTGCTTGAGGTCTGCGGCCAAGGGCCAGGATATAGGGTCTAAGGGGCATCCAGGACTTGAGGGCTCCATGAAGCCTCCAAGGCTCCTCCAGTTCTTGTTTGTGCCCTTAGAGGCAGAATCCTTGGGATTGCAGTTCTTGTCTTGTGGCTGCCCTGGCCCCCTCCTTCCTCCCCACCCAGCCCCCTTTTACCCCCTTAGCCCTGCTCAGATTTGCCTGGGGTGCCAGCAGTGGGAGCCTCTTTCACCCACCATCTTATGGTTTTCCTGTCCTCAACAGAAGCTGACTTTCTTCAACTCAACGCTAAACACTGCAGGCTTGGTGCCTGAGGGAGAAGATTTGCCCATCCCAGGAGCCCATCGACCGGGGATAGTCACCAAAGTGGGACTCATCCTTTTCGGGAATGATGACAGAATGGTAATGGTGCTGTTGTCAGTTACATGTCTGTATGGTAGGCTCCTGGGGCTCAGGCCTAGAAGTTAGACCCCAGGCTGCTCTGGACAAAACAGGGGAAAATGAAACTGCAGGCTCCAGGAGTCTGCAGGAAAACACAATGCTTGTATATCCCTGTTCTGGGAAGGCTGGCCCCTTCCTTGCTCTTCCTAACCATGCTCCTCAGCCAGAGGGTATTGGAGCCCTGTGAAGGTACTGGAATCAGGGAGAGGCACTGTCCCAAGGACACTGAACTTGGAGCCTCATTTTAGTTCAGCCGAGTGTCCAGGTGCCACGGGGTGTGGTCACTGAATCTCCTGCCTCAGTTTCCTTCTTTCTGAACAGGGACGTCATAGTGAAGAACACTTGGAGCTGTGCTGGGCACACTACATGCCCTGACTCATGTTAGCAGGCTCTGCAACTCTGAGTAACAGCTAGTATTGATGGAGTGCTTCCTGTGTTCCTGGGCGCTATTTAAAACAATTTATATCGATTAAATTTGATTTTCCCAACAACTATATGAGATAGGTATTATACTCATTTTACAGAAGAGAAAACTGAGACAGAGGTTTCAATAGCCCTCCTAACATCACCGAGTTTGTTTGTGACAGAGCTAGGATTCAAGTCCTAAAATTCTGGCTCTGAAGCCCACCTCTTGGCCACTTATTCTCTGCAGTGGTTGTGCAGGTCTGGACCTTAAGATACTGGGGGCAGAGAAGGAGTATGGGCAGGGGTCACCAAGCACTTTGGGGATTTCAACGGACCCTGTGGATGTTGAATCATTGGCTGCCTTGGTGTGTATAGGCCAGATGGAGTACGAAGCAGCTTTGCTAGGGCTGGTGTGAGCTCACTCTGGGTGCCCACCCTGCTGGGCCCTGCCATTGGAGGGCCCAAGACTGCCCTCAGTGTCTGTCATTTATAGTGATCGGGTATTTTAGGTATTCGTGCTTGATACATGAAGTTGAAAGATGCTATCCATCTTGGGTAAAGTTCCCTAGAAGCAGCATCTGAGGCAGGAGTTCTTGTGCATCCAATTTATCAAGGGAGTGCTCTTGGAAAATCCCATATAACCTAGGGCTAGGCTGGGACAGAGGACAATGCTAAGCAAAGATATACGGGTTCTGAAGTCTTCCAGCCTTTCTTTCATCCTGGGCTCTGCAGTGTGAATTGCATCTGCTGCATGCTCACATCACTAAGTCCTCATTTTCTACTGCCCCTGGGGAAGAGGATTGGCAATAATGCATAGCCCCTGGTCTCTTGTGTGTGGTTGTGTTTATCCAGGAACAGCTATGGAGGAAGAAGATTCAGTATAGCTGCTAATGGCCCACTCATGCAGCAGCTGGAGGATGGGGACACTATCCAAGTGGAGCTCTGGATGGATGGGGGGGGCACGGACTACACCTTCCTTGATGTCTACAGGGACAACAAAGCAAAGGAAGCAGCCTTGGCAGAGACCCTTTCTTGAAGCATATTTCAGGAACTTCTAGCTGGGTCTGGCTGGGCCTGCTCAGAGAAAGCTCCTGAATATCTCCAAAAGGCAAAAGGGTAGAGATCAGTCATGAAACCTGGCTCTAGTTATGTCAGGGTGTATATAGAGTGTGCCATTATTATAAACCACTCTTGTCAAACACAGATGTCCTCATCTGCTACTCTTCCCACCTCCAGATCCCATGGGACATTCAGTGACCTTCACCAGATCTTTCCATGGGGTTTCTGGGAGCTGGTCTGTCAGGTGATTAGTTGTTTTCTTGGTCAACTTTCAAGGACATGATTGAATTATTTTTGTCTAATAAATAGGCATTTTTATAGAAATAATAAAATCATTACACTTAAAAAGAAGTGAAAGCTTGGTGGGGTGTGGGTGACCAGGAGAAGTAAGTTCTACCATTCCCTCCGTGTCCCTAGAATAGCCAGTATGCCCACTCTGAATGTCTCTCTTCCTCATTAATCTTGTGCCTTTCTCATGGTGAGGGTTAGAGAAGTGTGTGGGGTGTGCAACACAGTGCTCCATGTGGAATTGCTCTTCTCCCTGAGAGGAGGGCAACCTCAGGTGCTGTGAAGCCTTCTTTTTGCAGCTGCTGGTGAAGAACATCCAGCTGGAGGATGGCAAGATGATCCCAGCCTCCCACTTCTTCAAGGGAGCAGACAGCAGTGCCCTTGAGCTGACCGAGGAAGAGCTGGTCATGCAAGAGACTGTGAGGGTGAGATCTCTTCAGAGATTCTGTCTGGTTGTGCACTGCAATTGTGTTTTTTGACTCACATTCCCTGGAGTTGGGTGTGTACGCCCTCTGTGGATATATGTGCTGACCCCAGGCACATTGTTGGTTCTATCCTGTCTTGGGGCTTTATGATGTCCCCCTTCCTCTCTTCCTTTGTCAGTGGGGCACTGGGATTTGGTGGGCTGGGTCTGACTTTTCTAAGGACTCCTTGTCAATGGTGGACAAATGAAGCAAGAAGCCCCTGGAATAGATGACAAAGGCAGGTAGCAAGTCCATGGCCCTTTGATGAGAATGTGTGCACTGTAACCTTCCATAAAAGCTCCCTGAGAGGGAGTCTTTGGCATTGTGACCAGGATGGGCATCATAGTCAGGCAGACCTGGACTCTAATCCAGCTGCCCTGCATGATGCCAGAGAGCACTTCCTTCTCTGAGACTCAGTCCCTTCCACCACAAGTTGAATCAGTGGTCACCTCCCAGAGTTGTTCCTGGTCATTCCTGCTCCCCTCCCACCCCACTCATCTCCCTCTCCTTGGGAGGCATGGTATTGATGGCATTTAGCCTTATTGAATGGAGGGCATTAGATGAATTTTCACTCATTCACTCACTCAATCATGTACTCAGTGACTTATTTAAGAAATACATATAAGCTCCTATCAAATGCCAGGTGCTAAGTCAGACACCAGGAATATGACAATAAGCAATGTCCCTGTTGTTATGAAGTGTCCCTTTTCATGGGGAAGAGAGCAGATGAACCCCCAAACATGAACAAGATAATTTCAGACAAAGAGAAGCACCATGAACAAAATGATAGGGTGATGGAGACAAGGTCCTTGGAGGCTGGAGGAGAACTTTAGAAGAAATAATCAAGGCAGGGTCCCCTGGGCAGGAGGAGGGGAGGTTTTCCCTGAGAGCTAAATGAATGGAGAGAAAGTTCTGGGGAAAGGAAGGCTGTGGTGAGTGAAGGTGGGCCAGTTGGCAGCTACAGTAGTGACTGTGGGTGTTGATGACAAGTGCAGTGGACAGGACTCAGCAAGGGAGGGACATGAAGAGCTGGCACTGCTCCAGAGGGCACTGAGCACTTCTTTAGTGGAAAGCTGAACATTCTGAATGTCTGTTAAAAAAAGAAAAAAAAAGGAAGGCTATTCATTCAAAAATATTCTTGGAGCCACTGCTCTGGCCCCAGCCCTGCTCCTGCTGGGGATTATGGAGCAAGCTGGATGAACTGGCCTTCTGCAGCTTTCAGTTGAGTGGCACTCAGGGTGGGCTAAGGTTGTGTTAAACCTGAGTCAAAAGCTGCTACAACTGCGTCCTTCATCTGTGCACTGGGAAGAATAAACCCCACACCTGTGGGTGTTGTGAGTGGTAGAGGAGGGAACACATAGGGAGAGGGTCCATTCAGCCAGCACCTATGAGGGCCTTAATAAACATTGGCAGGGAGCCTAATGGTCATCAGGAGAAGTACATACTTGCAGAGTGGTGCACCCGTGTCATATTCTAGACACTTCAGGAATGGTAGTGTGTTTAATTACTGTAACAACTCCACGAAGTAGGTTCCCAGCTGAGGAGCCTGAGACCCAAGGCAGGGTCACAGCAGATGAGCGCAGGCCTGGGCTTGGAGCCCAGCTGGTGGGGCTGGAGTCCTGGCCTCCACTGCTGTGCTGCTTGCCACATGGCCTGTCATCCTTAGCATTGTTATCATGACACCTATTGGTCACAGCTGGGCTGGCCCTTTCAGAATGCCTGATCTGGATGTGACTGGGGTGCAGGGGAGATGGCCGGGGAGGAGAGGCCAGTGTGGGGCAGCTGTGGCTCTGTGTGGCCATCAGGGTGGTGGTGTTGGAGAGAGATCATCGTAGTGGCCACAGTAGGGATCATTTGTATTCAGCAGACCTCACCAAGTGCATGCCGTGGGCTGGGTTTGTTGCCCACAGCCTGCCCCAGCCCCAGGTGCAGCCCAGCTGCCCCACCAACAAACCCAGCCTCTGTCTGAGCCAAGGCTGTGCAGAGCACTGTAGGTGGCACAAATGCCGCATTTGCTGAGCTCCTTCGGTACACCAAATGCTCTCTCTGCCTCTGTGCCTCAGGTCTCCCCCACAGCCATTATCCGCCCCTTGCACAGATGAGGAAACAGGCACTGAGAGGCTGTCTGCATCTCCATGGCTTGTCAGGAGCCAAACTGGGGTCTGAGGGAGGCAGCGTGGCTTTGGGGTGCACTGCCTCTCAGAGGTTCCACACGCATCTGATAAGGGCCAGTGCATCTCATAGATACCCTAGGGTGGTATGCCCACGCACCACCCAGTGACCCGTGGCCCCAGGCCACTTGAGTCTGAAGAGGGTAGCCCTTGCCAGCAGAGCAGTCAGTGAAGATTTCAGGGAAGAAGTGACACAGCAGTTGGCCCTAGAGGATTCTCAGGATTTAAACATGAGCTGGGGTTCAGTGGTGGGCAAAGGCCTGGGTGGAGGTCTGAGGGCAGGTAATAATCAAGCTGGGATAGGGAGTGGCTCAGCATGGCTACTGATGGTCACACTGAGGATGGGAAGGGCAAATCACAACACCTTTCCAAGAACGAAAGAGAGAGCCAAGAAGAGGTTGGGTTAAGGGTGCCAGGGGGCTGGTCCTAATTGGACCTGCCCACTTCCATCTGGGTCAGTGACCAGCCAGGACTGAATTTCAGACAGAAGGTGAGGCACCTTCTCCTGTCCTGAGAAGCCCAACTGGGAACCCAGTCAGAGAACAGCCATCCCAGCCTGACCCACTGGACGATCTTAGAATTCTGGATGGTGTTACCCACTGACACTGCCCTTTCCATGCTCATCCATGGGGCTGACTGGTGGGCCCTGCTGTCCTCTGCAGGCCCTGGGACAGAGGGGCACAGAACCAGCGAGCCTGTCAGTGAGGACAAGACCCAGGCCTCCTGAGCCCCATCAGTATGCCTCATTTTTACCCTGAGAACCAACCCCACACTTTGCTTTCCCTTCCACACTGCAACATACCCAAACACCAATGTCACTCTGGAGACCTCACTTGGGTTATAGTACCTAGGTGAGGCTGGGCGTGAAGTGGGCTTGAGAGTAGCTGATCCATAGCCATGCCCTTTGCATGTCTAGTCTTCCTGCTGCCCCTGAACTGATATGGGGATCCCAAAGAAGTTAAGATCAAGGTGAGGTGGAGAGGAGGATAGTAGCTGAGCTCCTTGGGCTTCTACTTCCCCAAGGAGGCAGTTGCTCCATTACCATTAGGCTCCTGAGAGCAGCAGCACCTTGGAGTGGACAGAGAGCCCAGCCTGGCGATAGGTGGTCTGAACACATATCAGGGTCTGCTCTCACCTGGAAGGTGCCTGCTCCCAGCTCCCCTGGGAGCCCTTTCTCATTGCATCTCTTTTTTAGAGTGCCTGGAAACGGATTCTCCCCACTGTCCTGGAGGTGGAAGACTCTACCGATTTCTTCAAGTCAGGGGCTGCATCAGTGGATGTTGTGAGGTAAGGTCAGGAGTGGAAGAGTCCATTCCCAGGTGTCTGTGGCTGTGCCACAAACCATACCCATACTGAGTGGCAGGAAACAACCACCATTATTTTATGTCTGTGATCATTCTAATCAGGGATCCAGAAAGGACCCATGTGTGTAGGCCTTGAAGGATCACCTCAAATGGTGGTGGATCAGTGGACTGGCAGGATCTGGAAGAGCTGGGCAAGGGTATCTTCCTCCAAGGTGGCTTCTCACTGCCATGCCTGGCCATTGGGCCTGGAGGCCTGGCATCTGCTGAGGTGGCACCACAGACTAGGCACCTGTGTGTTGTAGACCCAGAGTGGCTGCTTTGATGGCATTGTAGGTGGTGGTGTGTGGCTCTGAGCATGCTGGTGCCAGCAAACAAGGCAGATTCAGACAAAGCCTGAAAGGTCACATGGCATCACTGCCACTGACCTCACTAGATCTTAACCAAAAGGCTGAGAAGTGATGCACTGTCACTGATCTGATTGTTCTCAGTGGTCACAAGCTGCCCAGATTCAATGGCAGGAGCTGGGGCACTGAAACCCAGCCCTCAATGAGAGGAGGATCAAACAATGTGCAGCTCCATTTAAAAACTGCCACAAGCTCCAACATTCCCAGTGAAAGCCAAAGTGTGTGGGGAAAGGGAATGGACAGTTAGGGATCACCATAGACTAGGGTACCCATTCTTCAACTTCATATGAACCATCCTGTTTTCCATTTAACAGTGGTAAGTTCTAATTTGTATAAAGGGGAGGGTGTGGGATGTAGTAGAACATCTTTGCTTGCAAGCAACTGTAACTGTCTGGTTTAGACAAAAAAGAACAAAAAAGTCAAAAGGACCATGATAGCTTTCTTTAGGCATCACTGATTACTCCAAAGACCCAATTATGTAATTAATATTGTCCCTGTCTGTTGCTTCATTTTGGGTCAGGATTTCTCTTCATAGTGACAAGACAGCTGCACAGTAGTTCTGTTCTAATTTCTTCTGTTATCAGCATTTCTAGTCAAAAGGTGGTTGGTCTCTGGAAGTTTCCACATAAGTCCTAGACTTGAATATGACTGGTTCTGATGGAGTCATGTATCCCAGTAAGAATCAGTTGCTGGCCAGGAGGAGGCATGCTCTGATTGGCCAGGGCTAGGTCATATCACCACCTCTGGAGCCAAGGGTTGAGAGGACTACATTTAACTCATCTCTCTGGAGAGAGGAGAAAGTTGTTCTCTTGGAAAGTGTCAATGCTGTTCCCAGAAGCAGGGAAAATGGGTGTTGTGAAGGCAGAAGCAAAGATGTGTGCCACACATGGGGAGAGGTTTCTTGTGCTTCAGGAAGTTGCAAAGGAAATTCTATGGAGCTTGCTTAAATAGAGAAAAATTCATGTGTGAAATTAAGGAAGTGTGTGCTATTGATACGGCATGCAGAAGAGTGTCAGAAAAACACTCAACTGAGCTCTGTATTTGGGTTCCTTCATTAGAGCTGTAGGGTGGGCAGGGCCAATCAGAGGAGTGCACTGATGAGGGAAAGAGATCTAGGGTGAACTAAGATGTGTGACATCTGATCCTCTGTGAATGAAAGGGAAGACTTACATGTTTATAAGAATTTTGGGGGTAAAAAACAAGGAGGAGGCTAACATTTGTGCTCTGGAATGAGACAAGAGTGCAGCTTCTGTCTGACCAAATTGAAAAGTCCACCTGAGGCTGAACTGAGTAATGGCAAGTCATCCTGATGACAGGCCTCTCTCTTTTATTTTAATGATATTATAATAAAAATCTTCATGTAAATAGTCATTTGAGGAGGATTTCCATGCTATGCACCTGGAGGAGATTCTGGGGAGGATCTTAAAAGGGGTTGATTCAGAAGAGCAGCTATGATCATGAGAATGGGGATATATGTATTGTATCAGTTAGTTTTTGCTGTGTAACAAAGGACCTCAAATATAGTGGCTGAAAACCACCATTTTTTAAACTCATGGTTCTGTGGGTCAATAGTTTGAGCTGGGCTCAGTTGATCTGGGCCAGACTGATGTCATCTGGACTCACTTGAGGCCAACTGGGGGCATATTGGGCTGGGATGGCCCCTTCAGAGGGCCACTACAGTGCAGGCTTATTCATATGATGGTGAGAGGATCCTAGGAAGCAGAGGGTCCAAGCAAGCACATCACATCTGCTGCATTTATTGGCCAAAGCAAGTCATGGGGTTGGCCCAGCTTCAAGGAGTAAGAAAATGGACACCACCTCCTAACGGCAGGTGCTCTAAAGGCTGGGACTACAGAAAGGGTGGAGAACAGTAGCCAGTTTTGCAACCTTCCACACATATAAAAGGGCTGAATTGGGGGTGTGTGCTTAGAAAACTTGGACACTACAGGTCTCTCGTATCTCATTCTGATTTATGTGTGTGGTCAGTATGAAGAATAAAATCAATTTTTTAAAAATAATGCCCAGAAGAATTTAAGACACCCAAGAAAATGATGTCCTGAGGACAAGCCAGAGCTGCCTAGAGCATTTGAGCTGAGATTGATTGGAAGATGCAGATAAAACTGATTCATTTTTGTTTTGTGAATACATAAGAACATACATCCTTTTGTTTTGATTATGGTAAAAAAAATATGAGATCTATCTTCTTAGCAATTTTTAAGTGTACATTCCAGTATTATTAACTATAAGTACATTGGTGTACAACAGATATCCAGCACTTTTTTTATTTTTCATGACTGAAATTTTATACCCATTAAACAACAACTCCGTACTTCTCCCTCTCTGCCCAGCCCCTGGCAACCATCATTCTGCTCTCTATTTCTATGAGTTATATTACTTGAAATACATTATATGAATGGAATCATTTAGTATTTGTCCTTCTTTTATTGGCTGATTTCATAGCATAATCAGGTTTAAGCATGTTGTAGTATATGGCAGGACTTCCTTCTTTTTTAAGGCTGAATAATATTCCACTGTGTATTTACACCACATTTTCTTGATCTGTTCATCTGTTGGTGGACATTTAGGTTGTTTCTGCCTTTGGCTCTTTTGAATAATGGATATGGGATTGCAGCTATCTCCTTGAGATCCTGATTTCAATTCTTTGGAGAAATACCCCAAAATGGGATTGCTGGATCTTACGGTAGTTCTATTTTTTTAATTATTGTTTTATTAAGTAACCTCTATACCCACTGTGGGGTTTGAACTCAAAACCACAAGATCAAGACTCATATGCTCCTCTGTGCCTGAGAGAGCACAGGGGGTGCCCCAGGCCATGGTCCCTAAGCCTGTGGAATTCCACTGCTTGCACCACCACTCTGGCTGGGTGCACCACCACCTGCACTTGAGAGAGCCTGACGTAGGCTCCTGCCAGAGGTCCCTGGACCTGCAGCCTTCTACAACCTGTTCTGTCTCTGTGGGTGTGAGTGCACCCGGTGTGGGCCCGCACTCCAGACAGCAGTCCCAGTGTTTCTGTGTTTTTGTTTTTGTTTTTGTACTTTATAAATCTTATTCTTGGGGTTCATTTTAGGTGGGTGGTTTTTTTTTCTTGTCTTTTACCTTTGTCGGTCTTTTTGTTTGTTCTTTTTTGTTTATGTACCTTATAAATCTTACTTTTGGGGCTCATTTCGGCTGGGTTTTCTCTTTCTCTCTCTCTCTCTCTCTTTCTCTCTCTCTCTCTCTCTCTCTCTCTCTCTCTCTCTCTCTCTTTCTTTCTTTTTCTCTCTTTTTGGTGGTGACTTCTGATTGCTCCAAAATTTTCCAGGGTGCACCTTGCCTGGATTATGGTTGAAATATTCAGCTATACATCCCCTCAACCACCTTTCACCAAAATGACTAGGAGGAGGAACCCCCAAAAGAGGAAAAATTCAGATACTGTTAACTCTGTCCATATCCATATTGGATATGGACATAAACAGTATGTCAGAAAGGGAATTCAGGGTAACAATTATCCAGGCAATGGCTAGGTTGGAGAAGACCATCAGCAGCAACACAGAATCTCTAAGGACAAAAGTGAGGGCTGATCTGGCAGTACTAAAAAATGCTATCAGTGAGATCCAATCTAATCTAAATACTCTAACAGCTAGGGTAACTGAGGCAGAAGATGGAATTAGTGATCTAGAAGACAAACAGATAGAAAAGAAGGATCAGGAGGAGGCCTGGAATGAACAGCTTAGAAGCCATGAAAAAAAAATTTAGGGAAATAAATGATGCCATGAAATGTTCAAATATCAGAATTATTGGGATCCCTGAGGGAGTGGAGAAAGAGAGAAGACTACAAGATCTAGTTGGACAAATCCTGGATGAAAAATTCCCTAATCTGGGGAATGGAACAAGTGTTCATGTCCTAGAGGCCGAAAGAACAACCCCAAGAACAACGAGTCTAGAAAGATATCCAGACACCTAATTGTGAGATTTTATGAATCATAAATTAAGACAGGCGGTCTTAAGGGCAGCTAAGGGGAAGAGATTCCTTACATACAGAGGAAGGACCATCAGAATAGCATCATACCTGTCCACAGAAACCTGGCATATTCAGGGCACTAAATGAGAAGAACATGCAGCCAAGAATAATTTATCCAACAAAGCTGATATTCAAAATGGATGGAAAGATAAAGAGCTTCCAAGACCAGCAAGGTTTAAAAAATTATGTGACCACCAAGCTGGCACTACAAGAAATATTAAGGGGGGGGTCTATAAAAGGGCAAAGAACGCAAGAGTGAAATAGAAGAGAAAGTTACAGAGACGATGCATAGAAACAAGGATTTCACAGGCAACATGGTGTCAATAAAAACTTATCTTTCAATAATCACTCTCAACGTGAATGGCCTAAATGCTCCCACAAAATGGCACAGGGCTGCAGACTGGGTAAAATGACAGGATCTGTCCATATGCTGTCTATAAGAGATACATTTTGAACCTAAAGGTACATCCAGACTGAAAGTGAAGGGATGGAGAACCATCTTTCATGCCAACGGGCCTCAAAAGAAAGCTGGAGTAGCAATTCCCATATTAGATAAATTAGATTTTAAGCTAAAGACTGTAGTCAGAGACAAAGAAGGACACTACATCATTCTTAAAGGGTCTATCCACCAAGAAGATCTAACAATTGTAAATATTTATGCCCCCAACATGGGAGCAGCCAACTACATAAGCCAACTTAAAGGGTAATGTTGATAGGAATAAATTAATTGTGGGGATCTTAACACGCCACTCTCAGCAATAGACAGAACATCTAAGCAGAAAATCAACAAAGAAACAAATGCTTTGAATGACACATTGGACCAGATGGACCTCATAGAGATATACAGAACATCCCACCTTAAACAACAGAATACTCATTCTTCTTGAGCGCACATGGAAGTTTCTCCAGAATAGATCGCATCCTGGGTCACAAATCAGGGCTCAACCAATACCAAAAGATTGAGATTATTCCCTTCATATTCTCAGACCACAATGCTTTGAAACTGGAACTCAACCACAAGAAAAAGTTTGGAGGGAATTCAAATACCTGAACACTAAAGACCATCTTGCTCAAGAATGTTTGAATCAACCAGGAAATCAAAGAAGAACTTAAATAATTCATGCAAACCAATGAGAATGAAGACACATCGGTCCAAAACCTATGGGATACAGCAAAGGTGGTCCTAAGGGAGAAATACATAGCTATCCAGGCCTCACACAAAAAATTGAAAAATCCCTAATACAACACCTTTCTTTACACCTTAAGGGACTAGAAAATCAAAAACAAATCAAGCCAACCCACGCACAAGAAGGGAAATAATTAAGATTAGAGCAGAGACCAATGAGTTAGAAACTAGAGATACAGTAGAACACATCAACAAAACTAGAAGCTGGTTCTTTAAAAGAATAAGATCAATAAACCACTGGCCAAGCTAATCCAAAAGAAAAGAGAAAGGACCCAAATTAATAAAATTTCGAATGAAAGGGGAGAGATCAGACTAACACTAAGGAAATAGAAACAATCATCAGAAATTATTATCAACAGTTATATGCCAGTAAGTTAAGCAACCTAGAAGAAATGCATGCATTCCTGGAAACCTATAAACTTCCAAGACTGAAACAGGAAGAAATTGACAACCTGAATAGACCAATATCTAGCAATGAAATTGAAGCAGTGATCAAAAACCTCCCAAAAAACAAGAGTCCAGGACCTGACGGATTTCCTGGGGAATTCTACCAAACATTCAAAGAAGAAATAATACCTCTTTTCCTGAAGCTGTTTCAAAAAATAGAAACAAAGGGGAAACTTCCAGACTCTAACTATGAAGCAGTATTACCCTGATCCCCAAACCAGGCAAAGACCCCATCAAAAAAGAGAATTTCCTCCCAATATCCCTGATGAGTATGGATGACAAGATTCTCAACAAGATCCTAGCTAATAGGATCCAACAGTACATTAAAAAGATTATCCACCATGACCAGGTGGGATTTATCCCTGGGACACAAGCATTGTTCAGCATTCACAAATTAATCAATGTGATAGAACAAATCAATAAGAGAAGAGAGAAGAACCACATGGTCCTCTCGATTGATGCACAAAAAGCCTTGGACAAAATACAGCATCCGTTCCTGACTAAAATTCTTCAAAGTATAGGGATAGGGGAAACATTCATCAACTTCATAAAAATCTATCTATGAAAAACCCACAGCAAATATCATTCTCAATGGGGAAAAGCTAACAGCCTTCCCATTGATATCAGGAACATGACAAGGATGCCCACTCTTGCCACTGTTGTTCAACATAGTACTAGAAGTCCTAGCAACAGCAATCGAACAACAAAAAAGAAATAAAAAGTATTCAAATTGGCACAGAAGTAGTCAAACTCTCTCTCTTCACAGATGACACGATACTTTATATGGAAAACCCAAAAGCCTCCACCCCCCAAACTACTAGAACACATACAGCAATTCAGTAATGTGGCAGGATACAAAATCAATCCATAGAAGTCAGTTGCTTTCTTATACACTAACAATGAAAATATAGAAAGGAAAATTAGAGAATTGACTGCATTTGCTATAGCAACAAGAACCATAAGATACCTTGGAATAAATGTAACCAAAGAGGTATGGGATCTATACATAAGGAACTACAGAACACTCATGAAGGAAATTGAAGACACAAAAAGTTGGAAAAGCATTCCATGCTCATGGATCAGAAGAATAAACATTGTTAAAATATCTATACTGCCCAGAGCAATATATACTCTCAGTGCCATCCCAATCAAAATTCCATCAGCATTTTTCAAAGTGCTGGAACAAACAATCTTAAAATTTTTATGGAACCAGAAGGGACCCGAATCACTAAGGAAATGCTGAAAAAGAAAAACAAAGCTGGGGGCATCATGCTGCCTGATTCCAAGCTTTACTACAAAGCTGTTATCACCAAGATAGCATGGTACTGGCACAAAAACAGACACTTAGACCAGTGGAACACAGTGGAGAGTCCAGGTATGGACCCTCAACTCTATGGTCAAATAATCTTCGACAAAGCAGAAAAAAATATCCAGCGGAAAAAAGACAGCCTCTTCAATAAATGGTGCTGGGAAAATTGAATAGCTATGTATAGAAGAATGAAACTCGACCATTCTCTCACACCATACACAAAGATAAACTCGAAATGGATGAAAGACCTCAATGTGAGGCGGGAATCTATCAAAATCCTAGAGGAGAATATAGCCAGTAATCTCTTTGACATTGGCCATTGCAACTTCTTTCAAGACATGTCTCCAAATTCAAAGGAACCAGAAGCTAAAGTGAACTTTGGGACTTCATCAAGATAAGAAGCTTATGCACAGCAAAGGAAATAGTCAATAAAACAAAGAGGCAACCCACAGAATTGGAGAAGATATTTAAAAATGGCACTACAGATTAAAGGGTGATATCCAAGATCTATAAAGAACTTCTCAAACTCAACGCCCAAAAAACAGATAATCATGTGAAAAAATAGGCGGAAGATATGAACAGACACTTCTCCAAAGTAGACATACAAATGGCTAGAAGACACATGAAAAAAAATGTTCATCATCACTAGCTATCAGGGAAATTCAAATCAAAATCACATTGAGGGTACTGGATGGCTCAGTCGATAAGTGTCTGCCTTAGGCTCAGGTTATGATCCTGGGGTCCTGGAATTGAGTCCCACATCAGGCTCCCTGCTCAACAGGGAGCTTGCTTCTCCCTCTCCCTCTGCCTGCTACTCTGCCTACTTGTGATCTCTCGGTCTCTCTGTCAAATAAATAAAATCTTAAAAAAGAACCCACATTGAGATACCACCTTACACGAGTTGGAATGGCCAAAATCAACAAGACAGGAAACAACAAGTGTTGGAGAGGATGTGGAGAAAGGGGAGCCATCTTACACTGTTGGTGGGAATGCAAGTTGGTACAGCCACTTTGGAAAACAGTGTGGAGATTCCTCAAAACATTAAAAATAAAACTGGGTGCCTGGGTGGCTCAGTGGGTTAAAGCCGCTGCCTTTGGCTCAGGTCATGATCCCAGGGTCCTGGGATCAAGGCCCACATTGGGCTCTCTGCTCAGCAGGGAGCCTGCTTCCTCCTCTCTCCTCTCTCTCTGCCTGCCTCTCTGCCTACTTGTAATCTCTCTCTCTGTGTCAAATGAATAAATAAAATCTTAAAAAAAAAAAACTACCCTATGACCATGCAATTGCACTACTGGGTATTTACCCCAAAGATACAGATGTAGTAAAAAGAAGGGCCATATGTACCCCAATGTTCATAGCAGCAATGTCCACAATTGCCAAACTGTGGAAAGATCCAAGGTGCCCTTTAACAGACGAATGGATAAAGAAGATGTGCTCTCTATAAACAATGGACTATTATTCAGCCATCAGAAAGGATGAATACCCAACTTTGCATCAACATGGACGGGTCTGGAGGAGATTATGCTGAGTGAAATAAGTCAAGCAGAGAAAGTCAATTATCATATGGTTTCACTTACTTGTGGAGCATAGGAATAACATGGAGGATATTAGGAGAAGGAAAGGAAAAGTGAATTGGGGTAAATCGGAGGGGGAGATGAACCATGAGAGACCGTGGACCCTGAGAAACAAACTGACGGTTTTGGAAGCGAGTGTAGTGGGGGAATGGGTGAGCCTGGTGGTGGGTATTAAGGAGGGTATGTATTGCATGGAGCACTGGATGTGGTGCGTAAACAATGAAACTTGGAACACTGAAAAAAGTTAAGTTAAAAAATGTCTATTTAAGTCTTTTGCCCATTTTAAATTGGATTATTTGGGGGTGTTACTGTTCAATTTTAGGAGCTCCTTACATAATTTGGATATTAACCCCTCAGATACATTCTTTGCAAATATTTATCCCTTCCTATAGGTTGCATTATCACTATTGATTGTTTCCTTTGCTGAGCAGAAGCTTTTTATTTAATGTAGTTCTATTTGTTTTTTATTTTGTTGGCATGATTTTGATGTAATATCCAAGACATCATCACTAAAACCAATTTTATGAAAAATTACCTATATTTTCTTCTAGGGGTTTTGTAATTTCAGGTCTTTTATTAAGTCTTTAATCCATTTTGAGTTGATTTTTAAATATATCAAAAGATAAGGGTCCAATTTCAGTCTTTTTCACGTAGATATCCAGTTTCCCAAACACCACTTGTTAATGAAGTGATCTTTCTCCCATTGTATATTAACAGCACCCTTGCTGAAGATCAGTTACTCCTCTATGGAAGAGTTTATCTCTGGACTTTCTATTCTGTTCCATTGGTCTGTATGTCTATTTTTATATCAGTACCACATTGCTTTAATTACTATAGCTTTGTAATGTATTTTGAAACTAGAAAGTACGAGAAAAAGAGCTTTGTTTTTCTTCTCAAGATTGTTTTGTTTATTCAGAGTCCTTTGTGGTTCAATATGAATTTTAGAATTGTTTTTTTCTATTTCTATAAAACATAAGATTTTTTGATAAATATGTCATTGAATCAGTAATTAGCTTTGGGTGGTATGATTATTTTAACAACGTGCAAATCCATGACCTTGGGGTGTCTTTCCATTTATTTGAGTCTTCCTCACTTTCAGGTATATTTTGTAGTTTTCAGTATACAGGTGTTTCATCTCCTTGATTGAGTTTGTCCTAAGTATTTTATTATTTTTGATGTTATATAAGTAAAATTATTTTCTTAATCTCCTTTTTAGATTGCTAATTTTTAGTGTATAGAAATTCAACTGATTCTTGTATGTTAGTTTTGTTTTCTGAAACTTTACTGAATTATTTTATTAGTTCTAACAATATTTTGGTGGAATTTGTAGGGCTTTCTACATAGAAGATCATGCCATCTGCAAACAGAGATCATTTTACTTCTTCCTTTCTAATTCTGATGCCTCTTATTCTTTTTCTTTCTTTCTTCCTTCCACCTAATTAATCTGGCCAGGATATCCATTACTATTTTGCCTGAAAGTGGCTAGAATGGGCATCCTTGCCTTCTTCCCATGGGAAAGCTTTCAGCCTTTCACCATTATGATGTTAGATATGGGCTTTTCACATCTAGGCTTTATAATGTTAAGGTGTAGGGTAATTTTCTTCTATTCCTAAGTTTGTTGAGTATTTTTAGTATGAAAATGTGTTGAATCTTGTAAAATGCGTTTCCTGAACCTATTGAGATAATCATGCGATTGCTGTCTTTCATGTTATTAATGTGGTGTATCACATTTATTGATTTGCATGTGTCAAATCATCCTTGCATCCTGGGGATGAATCCTACTTGGTCATGGCATATGATCCTTAATGTGCTGTTAAGTTTGGTTTGCCACTTTTTAAAAATAATTTTTGCATTTATGTTTATCAGGGATATTGGCTTGTAGTTTTCTTTTCTCATAGTGCCCTTATCTGGCTTAGCTATCAAAGCAATTTTTATCCTCATAAAATGCATTTGAGAATGTTCCCTCCTTTTCAGTTTTTTGGGAGAGTTTGAGAGGCATTAGCATTGGTTCTTCCTTAAATGTTTGGTAGAATTCACCAGGGAAATTCATCTGGTCCTGTGATTTTCTTTTTTGGGAAGTTTTTGATTACTGATTCCCCCTCTTACTCATTATTGGTCTGTTCAGATTTTCTATTTCTTTTTAAAAAGACCTTATTTACTTATTTGAGAGAGAGAGATTGAGAGAATGAGTGAGAGGAAGGGCAGAGGGAGAAGCAGACTCCCTGCAGAGCTGGGAGCCCAACTCAGTACTCGATCCCAGGACCCTGGGATCATGACCTGAGCTGAAGGCAGACACTTAACCAAGTGAGCCACCAAGACACCCTAGACTTTCTATTTCTTCATGATTCAGCCTTGTAGATTATGTTTCTAGGAATTGGATATCCATTTCTTCCAGGTAATACAACTTGATAATGTGTAATTGTTCGTAGTAGTCTCTTATAATCCTTTGTGTTTGTGTGGTATCATTTATAATGTCTCCTCTTTCATTTCTGATTTTATTTGATTCTGCTCTCTTTTTTCCTTAGCACACCTAAAGATTTGTCAATTTATCTATCTTTTCAAAAATCCAGCTCTTAGTTTTGTTGATCATGTCTATTGTCATCTTATCGTTGTTGTTTCAGTCTCTATTTTATTTATTTCTGCTCTGATCTTTGCTATTTCCTGGTGGTGAATCATTCACTTTATTTTTATTTATATTTATTTATTGCATTCTTCAGCTCCCAAATTTCTGCTTAGTTCTTTTTCATATTTTCTATTTCCTTGCTGAAATTCTCATTTTATTCATACAACATTTTCCTGAGTTTGTTGAGCATCTTTGTGATGGTTATTCTAAATGCATTGCCAGGTAATTCATATATCTGTTTCTTTGGGGTCAACTTCTGGACTTCTACTTTGTTCCTTTCATGGGGCAATTTCTTCATGTTTCTTGTAACTTTGGGTTCATATTTGTGCATTTGAAAAGAATAACCACCCCTCCAAGTCTTTACAGACTGACTTCGTACAGGAAAAGGCCCTCACCCATAAGGCTGGCAAGAGATTCTGGAGCATTCTCAAACCTTTTCTGTGGATGTGTCTTCTTTGGACTTGTATATGTGGATTCCTAATTAGAGGAATTTGCTGGATTTTTTTTTTCTTCAGGAGCTCAATCTTTTGCTCCCTCTGGTGTCCATTTGTTTTATCACAAGTATTCTGAAGCAGCATGATGCCCAGCTCTTTTGTTGTTCTCAGCAGCCTCAGGCACCTGGAGTATTATGGGTCCTACCAGTATCCAAGTTGAGATAGACAGATACCAGTCCATTGAGTAACCCCCAAAAGTTGGAATATTGAATGCATATTCCATGTACTCTTCACTCTTGAGGGAGAGGGAGAGGCTGCTGAGCTAAATTGGCCTTTGGCTCCTGAACTATGGGTCCTCTGAAGCAGTGGCACATCACCCAGATGCTTTGTTCTCAGTGGCTCTCAGGTATCTGGAATATGCCAGGTTCCCTCAGTACTCTGACATTGGAGAGACAAAAACCCATCTCTTGGTCATCCCTCCTAAAAGATCGGTACATTGGACATGCAGTCCATTCTTGTTTTTCCTTCCCCCTGCAAGAAGCTGAGAGCTTGGAATTTCCTCCCAATCACATAGTGCTATGTCAGGGAGCAGAGGACATGGCAAGAGCATGCCACAAATTTTCCTACTGGCTTCAATGCAGCTAGTTTTACACTTTTTGGGGGGTGCAGGAGACTTTTATCTGGTTTCTAGATTTCTCATGAAGGGAATTGATCCACATATTGTTGAATTGGTCTTTCTTTAGGAGGAAGAAGGGTCCGAAGCTTTCTATTCTTCCACTTATTGATGTTACTCCAAAAGCATTAAGAAAGCTCATTCTTCACCTTCTATTCTGTTTCCATCTTTTCCATGCACACAAGTGTCCCTTTGATGGGGACAGAGACCCAGCTCACGAGCCAGACAAAGCTCATTCTCCTGAACTAGCCAAGTTTGGCTTGTGATTCAGGGCTGGAATAGTGGGAGATATCCCAACTCAAAAATAATAAGAAAAAACAAGAGGAGGGAAAGGAGGTAGAGAAAGAAGAGATGGAAGAAAAGAAAAAGAATGAAAAAGAGAAATTAATATAGGTTATTCAATTTGTAGACCAAGGAGCTTGTGAAACTCTTTGGCATGCTTCTGAACTACATTGTTAAGAACAGAAGCAACAACTTAAGATCTGCCCCGTTTCTTCTTTGAACAGAGTCTCTAGGCAGGCAGCTTAGAAACCCCATGTGTTAGCCAAAGTCCCCACAGGACAGATGGCACAATCTAGCTGGACAGCTGAAGAGAGTTTCATGAACGGTCTTTATAGGAGGGGAGGGGCAGGGAGGACCAACAAAGAATGTTAAGGTTCCTTGGGACTTACATGAGCTGGGAACCTGGGCCTGAAGAGGAAAGAAGAAGGACCTGGAACCTGGAGGCTTGGAGGTTTTAGAGGACTGTATGAGGAGCTGTGAACATTGGAATGGAAACACAGCCTTACCAACCTATGAATCAGCAGCGAGGGAGCAAGAGGATAAATACCCCAACCTCTTTCTTCTTATCCTCCAATCTCCTACCAGTATCTCCTACTGGCCAAATAAAACCAGAAGTCCAAAGGCAAGTGACTTTATAGTATATGCAACTTTAATATAGTCCACAAAATTCAGCCTCCGAGAACACAAGATAAAAGAGAATGAGAAAGAGGTTATGGGGAGGTAAAGGGAAAACATACATCTCACTGAGAAAGCTGAATTGCAATAAGCCTATAAAAAATATACCTTGACTGTCTTGTGCCCAAGATGGAGAATTAAGAATTAAAGATCCACCACTGGATGAATAATACTACCAAAAGCATGTAGAGTAATGACTAGATGCCAGCTCCTGTGCAAGGCTTGCTTGTGTTCTCTTGACTCTGTCCTTGACACTCAGCTATTCAACACTGCTACATATGTGTGCTATATAGCAAACTAATCCCTTTTGGGAATGCAGTAAAGCTGGGAGGGATGGGAACACCCTGGATAGAAAATCAGGGTGTAAAGACCTTCTGTGAAGCTGGAATTTTGGCTCCTTGAAACCAGATGAAATGTATCAAAAAACCAATGTACAGTCCTCTTTGGAGCTCAGAAAAACCAAATCCCTGCTAGAAGTGGAGGATCAGGGTGTGGCTCAGAATTTGTATGAATGAAGAGCACAAAATGTGAGGTCATGCATTCACTTGTGTTCTGAACAAATATTTATTGAGCACTTACTATTAGTAAGTCACTGTACTGGAGTTAGGATTATAGTAGGGGTAAAATAGATATAGTTCCTGGACTGTAAGTGCTTTGGGGAAGACAAAGTAAATAGACAATTAAAATTACACTTGTCTCCCATCCAAATACTAACTAGGCCCTATCCCTACTTAGCTTCTGAGATCAGATGAGATCAGGTGTGTTCAGGGTGGTGTGCACTGCCTGGGTTCCACTTCCAGTAACAGCACTTGCAGAGGTGCCAAATATACTGGGGAAGCCATCTCTCACCACCCTGGTCTTCCCAATGCTAACTCAGGTCACTGGTGGGCAAGCTTCTTTTTTGGGAAGTCCACTCTCCCATTCATGGCTACAGTGTTGGAGTACCTAGAACGCTTGGAATCTCCTCAGGCCTCCAGTGGCATGATCACCTGTGACTTGGCTTTGGAAGCCATGAGGAAGCAGCCTGGTGGCCAGCCTGGCAAAGCCAACACTGGGCCCCAATCCTGGATGGCTACCACCAGCTTAACAAGTTGCTAGATTCATCAGAGCCCCTTCTCTCCCCTCCCTGTAGACTATGCAGGCTGCAGCAAGAAGAAGCAATTTGATTCTTTTATATAAAAAACAGCAAAATGCCAAAAAGGAAGTTGAGGGAACCCACTCTTACTATCCAAGCCACACACAAGCCTTCCTGACACCTTGTAACAATGTGCCTTGCACCAAGTGGAAAATAAACTCCAAGCAGCCAGTAAAATAAACAAAGAAACAAACTAATTAATTAATTAAAAAATACATTATTATTATTATTATGTGAATTGTTGTATTTACTCACCAAAGTAGTAGAGGACTATGTTTTTAATAAACTTTTTATTTTATAATAGTTTAAGATTTCCAAAAACTTTGTGAAGATAGGACAGAGCATTCCCATATACTCCACATCAGTCACCTTACTATTAACTTCCTACATTAGTATGGTTCATTTGTCACAATCAGTAATCCAATATTGTTAGATTATTGTTAATTAAAATTGATCTACTTTATTCAGATTTTCTTATTTTTTGTGTAATGTCCCTGTTCTGTCCCAGTACTCTATTGGGATACGACATTACATTTAGTCATTAGGTCTTTTCTAAACTTTGATAGTTCCTTAGATTTACTTTGATTTTTTGATGTTAACATTTTTAAGGAGTACTGGTCAGGTATTTTGTAGTCTGTATTCATGTCCATTTGTAGTCCAATTTGTGAAAATGAATATTTTTTCATTTCATTCAGGTCTTTTAAAATTTCTTTCAACAATACTTTATAGTTCTCGGTGTACAGCTCTGTTGCCTCCTTGGTTACTTTATTGCCATTTTATTCCTCTTGATGCTATTGTAAATGGAATTGTTTTCTTAATTTCTGTTTTGTAGTGTTTACTGCCAGTGTGTAGAAATGCAATGGCTTTTCTTGTACTGTTTTTGTACCCTGCAACATTGTTGAATTTGCTTATTAGCTCCAATAATATGTCAGGTTTTTAAAAATTATAATATGTCAGGTTTTTTTTGGTGTGAAATCTTTGTGTGTGTGTGTTCCAATAAAACTTTATTTATAAAAATAGGCTGTCACTAACTGATCTCCGCCTTAACACCAAAAGCCTGGGGATAATATGCTGTGACCATGCAAGGAGGAACTCAGCATATAACCCAGTTGTGCTTCTTAAATGAGAAAATATGTCTTTTCTTTCTCCTGCACTCCTTTTTCTTGATTCATAGCTTAAAGGAAATTTTATTATTTTTCCTTTATTTAATAAAAAATGTAAATATTTAAGGTGTGTGATAGTATGATTGATACACATAGTGAAATGATTATTATAGTCAAGCTAATTAACATACTCATATCACATAGTTACTTTTATTTTTTGACAGTGAGAACATCTGAGACCTACTTTTTTTAGAAAATTTCTACTATACAATGAAGTATTATTAACTGTAGTCAACTTGATTATGTTAGATCTCTAGAACTTATTCATCCTATATTACTGAAATAATTTAACTTTCCCCCTTGACCATAAAGTAAACCACCATTGCAATTGATAATTCCACTTGGTGACAGTGAATTTGGCTTACTGTTTTTTTTTGAGAGGGTTTTTGGACTTATATTGATCAGGAGTATTGGTTTGAAGTTTTCTTGAAGTGACTTTTTCTGGCTTTGGTATCAGGGTATTTTTGTCTTCATAGAATTAATGGGAAGTGTTTCTTCATTTTTTTTGGGGGGGGAGCAATGATTTTGAGAAGGATTGATTCCAACACTCTTTAAATGTTTGGTAGAATTCACCAGTGAAGCCATTCAGCCTTGAGTTTTTCTTTGTTGGAAGGTTTTGTAATTATTGATTCAATCTCTTTACTAGTTATGGGTATATTCAGATTTTCTATTTCCTCATGAGTTAGTTTATGTAGATTTTATGTTTTCTAGCAATTTGTTCATTTCATCTAGGTAATTAATTTTTTGGTGTATAAATTATCACAGTATTCTCTTATGATCATTTTTACTTCTGTAAAATTGGTATAATCACTTTCATTTCTGATTCTAGTAATTTGAGTTTTTTCTCCTTTTCTTGGTCAGTCAGGTTTGTCAGTTTTGATTTTTTCAAGGAACCAACTTTGGTTTCACTGATTTTCCTGATTGTTCTTTTATTCTCTATTTTATTTATTTCTGCTCTAATCTTTATTATTTCTCACCTTCTGTGGGCTTTGGGTTTAGGTTGCTCTTTAAAAAAAAACGAATCTTGGATAGCTGAAAAAATGAAGTAAAAAGAAAAAAAATAAACATCACATCTAAAAAAAATTCCTTAAGGTGTACAATTAGGCTATTAACTTGAATTCTTCTTTTTAACATATGCATTTATAGTTATAAATTTCCCTCTCAGTACTACTTTTGTTGCAATCCATAAGTTTTGTTATGTTGTGTTTTTGTTTTTCTTTGACTAAAGGTATTTTCATTTCCTTTGTGATTTCTTTTTTCACCCATTTGTTGTTTAGGAATGTGCCACTTAACTTCCATATTTTTGTAAATTTTCCAATTTTTCTTCCACTGTATTTCTAGTTGCATTCTGTTGTGATCAGAAAAAGATGTTCTATAAGATTTCAATCTTTTAAAATTTATTAAGACTTACTGTGTAGGCTAACAAATGGTTTATTGTGGAGAATATTCCATGTGCACTCGAGAAGAATGTGAATTCTGCTATTCTTAGGTGTTCTGTATATGTCTGTTCTGTATACGTACAGTTGGATTATAGTATTGTTCAATTACTCTGTTTCTTTATCTTCTCTCTGGTTCCCCTAACTATTACTGAAAGTTGGGCATTTTAGTCTCCAGGTATTATTATAGAAGTTTTGGTATATATTTTGGGGAGCCTGTGTTTTTTGGTGCCTGTATATGTATAATTATTATATCCTCTTGCTGTGTTGAACCTTTTATTAATAGTCTTTGCTTCTCGTAACCTTGTTTGATTTAAAGTCTATTTTTTTCTGACAATATAGCAACCCAGCTCTCTTATGGTTACCCTTTGCATAGGCTACCTTTTCCACCCTTTTGCTTTCAATTTTGTGTGTGCGTGTCCGTGTGTGTGTGTGTGTGTGTACTTTTATCTAAAGTGAATCTCCTGTAATGTGTGGATGGATGATGTTTTTATCCAAACTTCCTATCTATGTTTTTAATAGAGCTTAATCAATTACCATTCATTATTGGATTATCAAATTTTGATAAAGAAAAGGATTTACTACTGCTATTTCTCTATTTGTTTTCAGTATGACTCACATGCTTTTTGTTCCTTAGTTTCTCGTATTGTCCCTTTGTGCGGAGGGTAGTGTACTACTTTGTTTCCTGCCCTTTTAAGTTATTTCTTAATTAACTTAGAGATTACAGTTAATGTATTTAACTTGTAACAATGTAGTTTGAATAATACCAACTTCATTTCAATAGTATATACTCTAATCCTCCCTTGTTGTCACAGATTGCATCTTTATTCATTATATAGCCATTAATATTGGTTTAAAAATTATTGTTTTCTGCATTTGGTTATTGTATAGGAAAAAGAGAGAAGTTGAAAACCCTACCAAAAGTATAGTAACTCCGGTTTTCATATTTACCCATGTGGTTACCTTTACCTGTGTTCTTTCTTTCTTTTTTTTCCTTATGGCTTTGAGTTACTCTTTAGTGTTTTTATTTTTTTTTTTGAGATTTTATTTATTTATTTGACAGAAAGAGAGAGAAAAAGAGAGAGAGAGGACAGCAGAGGGAGAGGGAGGAGCAGACTCCCCACTGAACAGGGAGCCCAATGTGAGACTTGATCCCAGGACCCCCGGTTCATGACCTGAGCTGAAGGCAGATGCTTAACCAACTGAGCCACCCAGGTGCCCCTCTTCAGTGTTCTTTCATTTCAACTTAAAAAATTCTCTTTAGTGCCTCTTGTAAGGCAAGTCTACTCAGCTTTCTTGTATTTGAAACCTCTTAATTTCTCCTTCATTCTTGAGAGATTGTTTTGACAGATATAGAATTCATAGTTAACATTTTTTTTCTTTCAAGACTTTATTTATTTATTTAATTATTTTACCCCAGGGGTACAGGTGTGTGAATCATCAGGCTTACACCTTTCACAGCACTCACCATAGCACAAACCCTCCCCAATGTCTTTCAAGACTTTAAATATGCCATTTCACTGCTTTCTGGCCTTCCTGGCTTTTGAAGGGAAATCAGCTTCTAATTTTATGGAAGATTCTTTGTATGTGATGTGTTAATTCTGTCTTATTGCTTTCTAAATTCCTTCTTTGTCTTTGGGTTTCAACATGTTGACTGTAATGTGTCTCGGTGTAAATCTCTTTGAGTTTATCCTCCTTAGAATTCACTGATCTTCTTGGATGTGCTTATTCTTGTGTTTCCTCAGATTTGAGAACTGTGGGACATTATTTCTTCAAATTTTTTTTCTGCCCCTTTCTATCTCTCTTCCTCTTTAGAACTCCTAAAATGAGAATGTTGATAGTTTGATGATGTCCCTCAGACTCTGTTCATTTTCATTCATTCTTTTTTCCCCCTCTCTTCTTCATAATGGATAATTTCAAGTTCACCAATCCTTTCTTCTGCTTGCTCAAATTTGATGTTGAACCTCGTTAGTGAGTTTTTTATTTTAGTTATTGTACTTGTCAGCTTGAGAATTTCTTTGGTTAATTTTTAAAATTTCTATGTCTTTATTGATAGTCTCACTTTTTTCATACGTGATTTTCCTGATTTCCTTTAGTTCTTTGTCCAAAGTTTCATTTGCATATTTAAGACAGTTGACTTAACATCTTTGATGAATAATTCTAATATTTGGCCTTCCAAGAGAATGATTTCTTCCAAATTCTTTTATTTTTCCTGTAAATCAGCTCTATTTGCCTGTTTATTTGTATGTTTTACACTTTACTGTTCAAAAATGGACATTTTGAGTGTTATATTGTGGTAATTCTGGAAATGTAATCATCTTACTCCTCAGTGATTGCTAAATCTTGCTTGTGGAGGGTTGGAGCCATCCATCTGTGACTTTTCCAAACTCTTTTTTCTTTTTTTTCTTTTCTTTTTATTTTTTTTTGCAAAGTCTGTATTCATTGTAGAAATTAAAGTATGTAGAAATTAAAGTTGCTGTTCTGTTTATCTCTGTGGTCAGCCAATGGCCAAAGATTTTCTTAAATGTCTGAGTCCCAAAAGAGGGGAAAGAGTAATGTCTCTTTAAATTCCCTGAATCTGCCTCAGCCAGTGGGGGTTAAAAACTGTGGTTGCCAGCATTTTTGCTGGCCCCTCAGTGATCAAAAGTAGCATCAACTCTCAGAGCACACAATACAGATATACAGAAGACAAGGTCCTTATTTCCCACCCTGGTTCCAGAAAGCTGCACCAGGAACAAGGCCAGCTTCCCCCACTGCCTCCTACCACAAGGATGGGGACTAATACATCATGAAAGGTTGAAATTTTTGATGTTTACAGCCTGTTCATCATGTTCTTTCCTGAATCTTGCAGATGTTTGACTAGATTCCAGAGTTCCAGAACATTTAATTTGGGTGATTCTGCCAGTTCAATAGTTGTTTAGGTGGAGGGATGGATCTTTGGAGCTTCAGCTTTACCATTTTTTGTCTATATATAGGTTTTTATTTATCTTGAGTAAATACCTGAGAGTGAAATGGGAAGTATATGTTTAATTTTTAAGAAACTGCCAACTGCTGTCCAAAATGGCTTCCAAAGTACCATTTTAAACAATCCCACCAGCAGTATATGAGTTCAGTTGCTCTACATCTTTACAAACAATTGGTATGGTCAGACTCTAGCATAATTTAATCTAATTTAACTCAATTTAATTTAATAATTTAATTTTTTAATATTTTTTATTTAAATTCAGTTTTGTTAGCATATACTGTATTACTAGTTTCAGGAGTAGAATTTAGTGATTCATCAGTTGCATATAACAGTGCTCATTACATCAAGTGTCCTCCTTAATACCTATCACCCAGTGACCCCATCCCCCACCCGCCTCCCCTCCAGCAACCCTCAGTTTGTTTCCTAGAGTTAAGAGTCTTCTATGGTTTGCCTATCTGTCTGTTTTTATCTTATTTTATTTTTTTCTGTCCTTCCCATATATTCTTCTGTTTTGTTTCTCAAATTCTTAAATCGATTTAAGAAACAAAACAGAGAATTGTAAGGGAAGGAAGGGGAGCAGTGTTGGGGGTAACCAGGTGATGGACATTAAGGAAGACACTGATGTAATGAGTATTGGGTATTACATAAGATTGAGGAATCACTGAACTCTACCTGTGAAACTAATAATACACTATATGTTAATTAATTGATTTTAAATAAAAATTCCACATACGAGTGAAGTCATATGGTATTTGTCTTTCTCTGATGGACTTTTCATTCAGCATAATACCCTCTAGTTCCATCTACATCATTGCAAATGGCAAGATTTCATTCTTTTGGATAGTCAAGTAATATTCTTGTGTGTGTGTGTGTACACACACACACACACACACACACATACTATATCCTCATTATCCATTCATCTATCAGTAGACATCCAGACTCTTTCCATATTTTGGCGATTGTGGGCATTGCTGCTCTAAACCTTAGGGCACATATGCTTCATATCACTGTGTTTGTATCCTTTGGATAAATACCTTGTGGTACAACTGCTGGGTGATAGCATAGTTCTGTTTTTAACTTTCTGAGGAACCTCCATACTGTTTTCCAGAGGGCTGCACTGGTTTGCATTTCCACCAAAGTTTGCATTTCCCTTTCTCTGCATCTTCACCAACATCTGTTGTTTTCTGACTTTTAATTTTAGGCATTTTGACCTGTGTGATCTGGTATCTCATTGTGGTTTTAGATTGTATTTCCCTGATGCTGAATGATGATGAACAATTTTTCATGTGTCTGTTGGCCATTTGTATGTCCTCTTTGGAGAAATGTCTGTTTGTGTCTTCTGCCCATTACTTGACTGGCTTTTTTTGGTTTTTGGGTGTTGAGCTTGAAAAGTTCTTTATAAGATTTTGGATACTAGCCTCTTTTTTGAATAAAGATCTTATTTACTCATGAGAGAGAAAGCATGAAAGAGCATGAGAGAGCACAAGCAGGAGGGGTGCAAAAGGAGAGGGAGAAGCAGACTCCCTGCTGAACAGGGAGCCTGGCATGGGGATTGACCCCAGGACCCCAGTGTCATGACCTGAGCCAAAAGCGGATGCTTATCCAACCGACTGAGCCATCCAGGTGCCCTGGATACCAGCCCTTTTTCATTTGCAAATATCTTATCCCATTCAGTAGGTTGCCTTTTAGTTTTGTTGACTATTCCCTTTGTTGTGCAAAAGCATTTTATCCTGATGAAGTCCCAATAGTTCATTTTTGTTTTTCTTTCCTTTGTATTTGGAGACATGTCTAGCACGAAGTTGCTGTGGCTGAGATCAAAGAAGTTGCTGCCTGTGTTCTTCTCTAGGATTTTAAAAATTATTTATTTATTTATTTATTTATTTATTTATTTATGAGAGTTAATGGAGAATGAGAGAGAAATAACGACAGAGAGCACAAGTGGGGAGGAAAGGGAGAAACAGGCTCCCCATGAGCAGGGAGCCTGATGCAGGGCTCAATCCCAGGACCCTGGGATAGTGACCTGAGCCAAAGGGAGACTCTCAACTCACTGAACCACCCAGGTGCCTCTCTTCTAGTATTTCATGGGTTCCTGTTTCACCTTTAGATCTTTCATCCATTTTGAGTTAATTTGTTGATGGTGTAAGAAAGTGCTCTAGTTTCATTCTTCTGCATGTGGCTGTCCAATTTTCCCAGTACCATTTGTTGAAGAGACTGTCTTTTTTTCCATTGGAAACTCTTTCCTGATTTGTCAAAGATTAGTTGACCATCGAGTTGAGAGTCCATTTCTGGGTTCTCTATTCTCTTCCACTGATCTATGTGTCTGTATCTGTGCCAGTACCATACTATCTTAATAATTACAGCTTTGTAATATAGGTTGAAGTCTGGCATTGTGATGCCACCAGCTTTAGTTTTCTTTTTCAACATTCCTTTGGGTATTCAGGGTACCATACAAATTTTAGGGTTATTTGGTCCAGGTCTGTGAAAAATATTTATGGTATTTTGATAGGGATTGCATTGAATATGTAGATTGCTCTGAGTTGCATAGACATTTTCACAATATTTATTCTTCCAATCCATGACCATGGAATGTTTTTTCATTTCTTGTATCTTCCTCAATTTATTTCATTAGTGTTCTACAGTTTTCAGAATACAGATCTTTGGTTAGGTTTATTCCTAGGTATTCTATGTTTTTGGGTGCTATTATAAATGGGATCAGTTCCTTCACTTCTCTTTCTTCTGTCTCATTGTTAGTGTAAAGAAATGCAACTGATTTCTGTGTATTGATTTTGTACCCTGCCACAATGGTGAATTGCTGTATGAGTTCTAGCAATTTTGGGGTGGAGTCCTTTGGGTTTTCCACATAAACTATCATGTAATCTGCAAAGAGAGAATTTGACTTCTTCTTAGCCAGTTTGGATGCCTTTTATTTATTTTTGTTGTCTGATTGCTGAGGATAGGACTTCTAGTACTATGTTGAACAAAAGTAGTGAAAGTAGACATCCCTGTTATGTTCCTGACCTTAAGGGAAAAGCTCTCAGATTTCCCCATTGAGGATGATGTTTGCTGTGGGATTTTTGTAGATGGCTTTTATGATATTGAGGTATGTACCCCCTATCCCTACACTGTGAAGACTTTTAATCAATAAAAGATGCTGCATTATATGTCAAATGCTTTTCCTGCATCGATGGAGAGGATAGTATGGTTCTTGTCCTTTCTTTTATTAGTGTGATGTATCACATTGATTAATTTATGAATGTTGAACCACCCTTGCAGCCCAGGAATAAATTCTACCTGTTCATGGTGAATAATCCTTTTAATGTTCTGTTAGATCCTGTTGACTAATATGTTGGAGAGAATGTTGGCAACCATGTTCATGAGGGATATTAATCTGTAATTCTCCTTTTTGGCAGGGTCTTTGGTTTTGGCATCAAGGTAATGCTGGCCTCATAGAACGAGTTTGGAAGTTTTCTTTCCATTTGTATTTTTTGAAACAGTTCCTGAAGAACATCTATTAACGTTTCTTTAAATGTTTGGTAGAATTCCCTTGGGAAACCATCTGGCCCTGGACTCTTATTTGTTGGGAGATTTTTGATTACTGATTAAATTTCTATGCCAGTTATGGTCTTTTCGGGTTTTTTATTTCTTCTTATTTCAGTTTTGGTAGTTTATATGTTTCTTGGAATTTATCTGTTTTTTCCAGATTGCCTAACTTTTTGATATATAATTGTTCATAGTATTGTATTTCTTTGCTGTTGGTTGTGATCTCTCCTCTTTCATTCATGATTTTGTTTATTTGGGTCCTTCCTCTTTTCTTTTTGATAAGTCTGGCTACAGGTTTATCAATCTTATTAATTCTTTCAAAGAACCAGCTCTTAGTTTCATTTATCTCTTCTACTGTCTTTTTTTTTATTTCTATGCCTGTGATTTCTGCTCTAATCTTTATTATTTCTCTTTTCTTGCTGTATTTAGGCTTTATTTGGTGTTCTTTCTCCAGCTCCTTTACGTTTAAGGTTATGTTGTATGTTTGAGACTTTTATTGCTTCTTGAGGAAGGACTGTATTGGTATACACTTCCCTTTTCAGACCACCTTTGCTGCATCTCAAGTGTTCTTTGTTTTCATTTCCATTTGTTTCCATGAATTTTAAAAAATTCTTCTTTAATTTCCTGGTTGACAAATTCATTTTTCAGTAGAATGTTCTTTAACTTTCATGTATTTGCGATCCTCCCAATTTTTTTCTTGTTGTTGATTTCATATTATAGCATCGTGGTTTGAAAATATGCATGGTATGCTCTCAATCTTTTTTACCAGTTGGGGGCTGATTTGTGACCCAGTATGTGATCTCTTCTGGAGAACATTCCATGTTAATTCTTGAAGAATGTGTATTCTGCTGCTTTAGAATGAAATGCTCTGAATATATCTGTTAAGTCCATCTGGTACATTGTGTCAATCAAAGCCCATGTTTCCTTGTAATTCTGCTTAGATGATCTGTCCATTGCTGTGAGTAGTGTGTTAAAGTCCCCTACTATTAGTGTATTATTATCACTGAGTTTCTTTAACTTTGTTATTAATTGGATTTATATTTTCGGCTGCTCCCACATTAGGGGCATAAATATTTACAATCGTTAGATCTTCTTGTTGGATAGACCCTTTAATTATGATACAGTATCCTTCTTCATCTCTTATTACAGTTTTGGTTTAAAATCAACCAAGTTGTTTGTTTGATATAACAAACAATTATAGTTTGTATGATGTAAGGATTGCTATTCCAGCTTTCTTTTAATTTCCATTAGCATGATCATTGGTTCTCCACCCCTTCACTTTCAATCTGGTGGTTTCTTAGGTTTAAAAATGAGTTTCTTCTAACAAGTATATCAGTGTGTTTTGGTTTTTTTATCCATTCTGATGCCCTATGTCTTTTCATTGGAGTCTATTTACATTCAGAGAAATTTTTGAAAGATATTAATTTAGTGTGATTGTATTACCTGTAAAGCCACTGTTCCATAGGTTGTCTCTGTTCCTTTCTGGTCTTTGTTACCTTGGGGCTCTGTTTTCATTCATAGGATCCCCTTTAATACTTATTGCAGGGTTGGTTTTGTGTTCACAGGTTTCTTTAGGTCTTGTCTTGGAAACTCGTTATCTCTCCTTCTATTCTGAATGACAGCTGTGCTGGATAAAGTATTCTTGGCTGCATATTCTTCCTATTTAGCACATTGACTACATCATGCCAGTCATTGCTAGCCTGCCAGGTTCCTGTGGACAGGTGTCCTACCAGACTATTTGTCTACCCTTGTAGGTTAAGAACCTCTTTTCCTCCGAGCTGCTTTCAGGATTTTCTCTGTATCTCTGAAATTTGCGAGCTTCACTATTATATGTTGGGGTGTTGACCTAGTTTCATTGATTTTGAGGGGAGTTCTCTATGCCTCCTGGACTTGAATGCCTCTTTCCTTCCCCAGATTAAGGAATTTCACAGGTACAATTTTCTCAAATAAACCTTTTGCCCCTTTCTCCCACTCATCCTCTTCTGGCACCCCTATTATTTGGATATTATTTTGCTTTGTGGGATCACTGTGTTCTCTAAGTCTCCCTTCATGATCTAATAGTTTTCCTTCTCTCTTCTTTTAAACTTCATTAGTTTCCATCATTTTACTTTCTAAATCACTGATTCTCTCCTTTGATTCATTCATCCTCATTTTTATAGCCTCCATTTGGGACTGCATCTCAGTAATAGCATTTTTAATTTTGGCCTCGCTAGGTTTCAATTCTTTTATCTATACAGTAAAGGATTCTTTAGTTTTTTCAAGCCCAGCAAATATCTTTTTTTGTCGCTTTAAATGGTAGTTAAGACATCTTCCTAATATTCATATTGATTAAATCCCTAGCAATAAGTACTACCTCCTTTGGGGTGAATTTCTCTGTGTTGTCATTTGGCCTAGAAAAGAAAAGAAGAAAGAAAGAGAAACAACAATGACAAAAGAAAAAACAAAAGAAACAAAACCAGAACTAAATAAAAACAAACAAAAAACCAAACAGCAAACCAAATCCTGGGTGTGTTTTGGTGTGCTTGTTAAAGGAAACTAGGTCCCAAAATAAGGAAGAAGCTGAAAGTTCACACAACCTACTCTTCAGTGAGCGATCCCAGAAAAGCAGTCAGTCACTCTTCTGTCTCCAATTTGGGTCTAAACTCTGTGTTCACCAGGCCTGTGCCTGAGCGTTTTTATCTCAGGCATGAGACTGAATTTCAAAACTCCAAGTGTCCCAGACTCCAGCAGCACAGACCCATGCTGTTCCTCCCAGGGGATGGTGGGGAGGGGGTCTCACCATGCTTCTGCCTTTGCCAGACCCCTGCTATGAAAATGGTCACATGACCAGTCGGCGGTTCACAGTTTATGGCAACACAATGCAGAAAGCCAGCACCTAGAGTCACTGTTTTCAGTGGGCTTCCCCACCCTTGTGCCTGGGAACTCTGCTGCACACAGGCACCCCTGTTCTTATGACCCTGGGGATCCTGAGACCATCATCTCCCACCTAGGATTCTGCCCTGCTTCACCACCTGAGCACCTTTAACCTAGGGATATACCTCACTTTAGCAGAATTCTAGCTCTGATTTTGCCCTCTGCTACTTAAAACACTTTGCAGTAGCCTCCTTAAGCAGGCTCCCTCCCCTCTGCTATATCCCCACTTCAAGTCTCTGTACTTCCTACCTTCCAAAAAGTGGTCACTTTTATACTTACAGAGTTACAGCATTTCTTTTCTCAGGTCTCCGATTGTTTTCACAGATGTTCAGAATGATTTGATAACTATCTATCCATAGTGAAGGACAAGGCAAATGTAGGGTTCCCCTACTCCTCTGCCACCTTAACTCCTGCCCCTGAGGTTGGAATTTAATTTTAGATATTCTGGTATATATTTAGACATATTTCATTGTCATTTTAATTTTCGCTTCCCTAATGCCTAGTGATGTTGAACATATTTTCATATGGTTTTTGCCATCTGTATTTCTTCTTTGGTGAAGCATCTGTTCAATCTTTTGCCTGTTTTTACATGGATTTCTTTTAATTCTTTTAACAATGTCTTTCAAAGAGTTATTAATCTCATATTGATAATTATTATCAACATGTGGTTTGTGTCATTTATCCATTAGAAACTGGTGGGGGAGCTAGTACTATTCCAGTTTTTCAGTAAAGAAACTAAGGTGCAGAGGAGTTTTTCACTTGCCCAGGATCACAAATTAGTAAGTGGTGGAGCCAGAACCTAAAACGGGAGCCTTCTGAATCCATAGACTGGACTCTGAACCCCAGTTCTAAACTAACACGCACACTTGAGATATGAGATGAAATTGAGATGAAGGTCACAGTTGAGATGAAGGTCCATTCTGGGGAACTGTATTTGGCACCATGACCTCTGCCACTACAATGATGCAGTTCTGCCAAGCCTCTTCACGTTACCCCACTTTTCCATCTTCGTTTCTCCAGACTGGTTGAGGAAGTGAAGGAGCTGTGTGATGGACTAGAATTAGAAAATGAAGATGTTTACATGGCAACCACTTTTGGGGACTTCATCCAACTATTAGTGAGAAAGCTACGAGGGGACGACAAAGACAACGAGTGCATCATTGACTATGTGAGTCTTCCTTCACATGGGCTTGGCCCTATAGACCCTTCAGACATTCATATCTGTGGATCCACAATGGCACATGAGGGAAACCTGGACATCAGCCCACCTTCAGTGTCCCAGGCCCTCCCTGGTAATCCTGGATACCCTGAGGATGCCAGTACAGTTAGGCAAATACAACAGAGGAAATTGTTAGCCACGGAACAAATTCTGACCCCCAAGACATGAAAGGGGGATTGACTGATTGATTGATTATTTTGAGAGAGCTTGAGCATGAGTAGGGTGGGGAGAGGCAGAAGGAGTGGTAGAGAAATAATCTTAAGCAGGCTCCACACCCAGCATGGGCTCAATCTCAATCTCAATCCCCTGAGATCATGACCTGAGCCAAAATTAAGAGTTGGATGCTTAACTGACAGCCACCCCGGGGCCCTGAGAGTAGAGGATTAAGAAAAGACTTTTACAGCGTACTTCTCACAGTCCATCTCCTTTGGTGGTTTTTCCACATACTGGCCTCATCTCTGCTGTGGTTCAAGCCCCTGTTAGATCACCCTGTCAGGACTCTAGTTCCTCTGGGGGACTCTGGATCCTAGTTCTTGTACCACCACTTCCTTGTCCTTCTAGTCTAATAATGGGTGGGACTTCCTGCTGTTGTCAATCTGAGTCAATCTCTGGATTGACTCATGGCCTCTCAGCTCTTTCATCACCTGTGCAACTAATTTCCTAAATTTAATTCATTTTGTTGCAGTGCCAAAAGAGGGAGAGAGAGAGAGGGAAGGATGAAGGTAGAGGGGAGAAAGAAAGAGAGAATGGGGAATTGGGAAATTTTTTAAATAAGCAAAACAAGTGATCCTATATATTTAACATTTATATATGGAAGTGTAATGATGTAATTGCATATTTATATATGTATATATGTTTAAGATTTTACTTATTTATTTGAGAGAGAGAGAGAGAGAGCGTGAGAGAGAATGAGCTGGGAGAACAGAAGATGGAGAGGGAGAAGCAGACTCTCCACTGAACAAGGAGCCTGATGACGGGCTCAGTCCCAGGATGCTGGGATCATGACCTGAGCTGAAGACAGATGCTTAACTGACTGAGCCACCCAGGTCCCCCACACATTTATTTTTAAACCTAACTCTTGAAAAATCATCCTGACATATTTTGGTAGGGTACTAGCTCCCATAGGACTTAGCATTGGTATAGTTTGTTTGGAAAAAAAGATGAAGGAAGTGGCCAGGTAACCAGGATGGACAACCGGTTCACCTTGGGATTATGGAGAGATGACTAATGAACAAATTGCAGGAGAGGAATGACATCCCAGGGGATGTCATTCAGTGTGAAATTTCAGGTCTGTAGGGAAGTGAGCAGTGGAGTTGGCTTCATGGCTGGTGAGTCGCAAGTGTCTGTCTACCAGCTGGCACTTCCTATGTGTGGAGGCCAGGCAACCAGCCTGAGGTCACACAGCGGGTAAATAGCAGGTCTGGGGTTGTAGCCCAGCAGTGTGGCCTCAGATTCTGTGCCATCTCTTCTTATCATTCAGCTGCCACCACGTGCACATAATAGTTCTCTGGGCCAAGGAAGACGACAGGACCAGATTCAGCAAAAAAGAGACTTGAAAAGGCTGAGGAGCTTTGTGCCCTGGCCCCCTTGGCACTGTGTGCGTGTGTGTGTGTGTGTCTGTGTGTCTGTGTCTGTGTCTGTGTGTGTCTGTGTGTGGTGTGTGCACAAGTGATTATTATTGTCTGTGAGAGTTTCCTGCGTCTCTCTGTGGGTTGTATCCATCACTGATGCACCTTGTGAAGAATCCACAGTGCGGCTAACACCTGCCAAAACTCCCTTCCCAGGTGGAAAAGGCAGTGAACAAGCTGACCCTCCAAATGCCCCACCAGCTCTTCATCGGGGGCATGTTCGTGGATGCCGAAGGTGCCAAGACCTATGAGACCATCAACCCAACAGATGGAAGTGTGAGTGCAGGCCTAGCACACCCTCCTACCCTTTCTCCTCCCTACTCACCCCATGGCCTCTTCTCCCATCTACTCCCCCACCCCGGCATCTGGGGATTCTGGCCCAGGGGGGCCTCTTCTTGGATACAAAAGGAATGCAGTCATTTTCCAGTTCTCCCTATAGGAGTGGAGCAGAGGGGAGAACTGGCAAGGAGTCAGGAGGACTCTAAAAATCTAGAGCCTGCTTCAGAGAATGGGAACAGAGTTTAACCCTGCCCCTGCCCCAAAGAGGAAACGAAGCCATTCCCTCCTCCTCCACACTTCAACAATAACCGTAGCATGGCCCCTACCCTCTTGAATATGTGTACACCTCACTGTTGGGAAATTCTTCCCTGAATCCCATGTTTGTCAGACTGTCTTGACTGTGACCCTCTTATGTCATGACCCAGTACACACATATTATATTCTCTTACAAATACACCTACCTGAAGCAACACTTACTTCTACATGTGCATTCTGATAGTTTTCCATTCTGCCCCACCCTATAGCACCTCTCAGGGCCTGCAGAACACAGCACAGTCAACATGGGTTATTTGAGGGGAATTTAAAGAAAGTGGGGACACACACAAGGGCGTGCAGTGCCCTCAGGCAGAAATTGGGAGCTGTTACCACCTTGAGTCCTATTTTGAGAATCCAAGAAGTGAGGTTGTGTGGACAGATCTGCCTGGGTCCTGGAGCCTTGGGCAGGGAGGGTGCAGCCTACCTGTGGTGACCAGCAAGGTGCTAGCTTCACTCTTCCCACTTCTGTCTCCTCCTGGCTTTCCCTTTGGCCAAGCCCAGGTGGCAGGAGGTGTGCGAGCCTGCACTATAGTGCATGTGGGCACTGTCAGGACACAGAGCAAGGATGGGGACAGGAATGATTCTGCCTCAGTCAATGTCTAGACTCTTTCACTTAACAAATAAACCTTCTACCTGGGACTCACTAAATTAATAGGCTTCTGTTCTTGGCTTGAAAACACTAAGCTGATCCTCAGCCTTGTAGCTGCAGCTTGAGTCCATTGCCCTGTTTGGGCACAGTGGCAAGTGTAAAGAAGGTGTGTGGAAACACAATTAGGTCTCTCTGAAGGCCCTTGCCTTTCCTCATTGTTCACACTGTTCCAGGGCCCTCCCGTTGGCTGACCATCCCCTCTGAGCCCACCCAGGTGGCCAGGGGGGAGTGGGTGGTATGGGGCTTCTGTGTACATGAAGTTTAGGGAGGGCCTCACAGCTCTGCTCCACCACAGGTCATCTGCCAGGTGTCCCTGGCCCAGGTCAGTGATGTTGACAAGGCAGTGGCTGCCGCTAAGGATGCCTTTGAGCATGGATTGTGGGGGAAGATAAATGCACGGGACCGGGGCCGGCTCCTGTACAGGTGAGAGCCCCACAGCCACCTGTCAGCCCCCAGACCTTCATCTTGGGATGGGACTGCATGCTTGGGTCCTGCCAGGAGGAGGTGGGGTCCCAGACATGTTTGTGCGACCAAGGCCTGAAGCTGAGAAGAGGCTCCTCAGAGGAAGTGGCTTGAGAGGCGGGAGGGATTTCCCCAGACACAAGTAGCCTTGAAGGGAAAGGTGTCCTCAGTGGAGGGCACAGTGTGATAGAAGATGAGAGGGTGCAAAAGTGAAGGTGATGATCAGATCGGAGCAGCAAACTGGCAAAGGTAACAAATGGTCCTGGGAAGACTCAGTATGGTATTTACCTGGAGTGGCCTAGACAGGAGGCAGGATGGGGCTACTTCATCAGAAGCCAGTGAAGGAAGGATGGGGCCTGTTCTGTCTGGTGGCACTTGCTCAGCTTCACCCTGATGGTTGGAATCTCACACTTATATCTCTCGTTTTTTTTTTCTTAAACCAGGGCAGAAGCGATTCTTTCCCCTTATCCATCAGAAATCTTAGGGAATGACTTTGGATTGCTCCAGCTTGTGAGAATGAAGTAGGAGTGAGGCCTGGGGGAGGGTAGTGTTCCCTTAGAACCAAATGGTCCCAATGGGGGAGGAGCAGCGACCCCTAAGGAACTGGGGTAATATTTCCAGAAGGGGGCTGCTGGGCAGTTGCACTAAGCAGTGCTGAAGAGACTGCTGAACAAGCTGGTTTCAGGAACCTTCAGGCTTTTGTGCTCTGGGTCCTGGGGATGCTGTCAGACGTACAGCCTGGTCATGATGTGGTCCAAGTGTGCTTGTCGTCTGGTGGGAGAGAGACCCTGTCTTGGCCTTGTAGTCAGAATGCCATTTCTTTTTTCTATTCCAGAGGCCAGACCCACCAGAACAGCCCCCAGCACAGGGAACCAGAGAGGGGGCATGTCTGGAACAGAGATAGATGGCGGGGTTTAGGGCAGGCCAGGGTGCACCCAGCCTCCCATAACTCAAGTTACATAAATTTTAGGAAGACATTGGCTTCCTAAAGCCCCCAGATTAGGCAAAACAAAAATGTGCAAGCCCAGGCTTATGGTGCTGAGCCTTCTGGGCCTGAAGCAGGGACACCCATGGCAGAATATGCTGGCCCAGAAGAGATTTTTCCTAGAGGTTCTCTTCTGCCATCTAGTGGCGTCTTCCACAGTAGCACCTCTAGCAAGACCACAGTGAGGGATTGTTGGTCCCTGCACAGCTCTAAACAGAGACCTAGACGGCTTGGACACAGATCCTGAGGCCAGGCCTGAAAGCTCCTAATAACCTGGTTCCTGCCTCATGCAATCTCCCAGTCCCCATGGTGGAGGTGTGCCCATTGCTGGCCTAGGAGGGAGCAGCCCCTCGTTCAATGAGGAAAATAGGACCACCATGGATAGATATTATGGGATACAGAATGCATTGTAGGGGTAAGTTGGGAAGAAAGAACGAGAAAGGAATGTTAAAGAAAGTCACCAGACAGCCCCCAAGAACCACTGAGGGACAAGATAGAGCCTCTCAGGAACCTGGAGAGCCAGTGTCCCAGTTGCCAGAGTGGGACCACCAAGAGCTGGTGGGAGGGTCTGTGGGAAGCTGTCACCTTGGGTTCAGACACTTCCATAAGTCCACATCCAGGAATGTGGTGGTGGCCCACACTGCTATTATGGAGCCAGAAGTTGCCAGGATGAGCCTGCCTGGCACACCACCCTTGCCCTCCCTCACGTCCATCCTGCAGACCTGTGAGGTGATGGAGGTTGCTTCCCCTGCTTTCTCCACTGGCACTTTCTGGGGACAGGACTCTGGGAGGGTGAGCTGCAGCTTAACAAAATTGACAGTAGAACAATCCCACTCAGCTCTCCTTGAAGAGCCTCCCAAATGGTATGCTTTCAGGTGATAGTCGCTTTAGGGACTTATGACATGGCCACATCACATGCGTGTGACATTGTCTGGCAGAGTTGGAGGGATTTGGGGCTGATCAAGGAAACAGATATGACCATGAGAAGTAGTAACACACAACAGGCTTCATGAGGTGGTGCCCCCCCTAGTGTGAGGCCCTCCAGAGGTTGTAGTGGGGGCCCCCTACTCAGAATGGGAGGGTTACAAGGGAACTCTTGGGGGTCAGGGGATCTGGGAAGGGTCTCCCATGTCCTAGCGATGTTGCTTGGTAGAAGAACAGGAGTCTCTGGATCAGAGGACTGGGAAGGGCAGCAGTTACAACTGTGTGTCCATCTCACCAATGATAACAACTGTTAAGTGAGGTTCCTTGAGGAGACAAAGCAACAAGGCTCTAAATGACTAAAAGTCTGCTTGTTTGGACTATTTTTAAAATAATTGGATACATAAACTTGTATCCAGCAAACTTCTGAGCTGACAGGTTTCACCCTGCGATGAAGATGTGAACAACCTAGGGGCCAATACACAGAGGCCATCTTCGGCTTATTTGTAACATAGATTTATACCTCCAGCAGATCTGTTTTTCTAGGTGATAAAACCCTAGTCCGTGAAATGCCACAACATGGTGTTTTCCTTATCTGGTCTAGAATATTTCTCAAAGAGTGATTTACACCTTTGTTATTCTTGACTAGAGAGTTACCTGGGTATATACTGTCTCTGAGGTAACAGTGTGGCTCTGCCACTAGATTGCTTGTGTCTGTTTGGTTCAGTTTCACTCACCAGCCTTGTGCTGCATGCTAACTGTGTGCCCGGTGGGTGTAGGAGGTCCAGGGGGGAGCAGGAGACCAAATACTGTCCCAGCCCTCAGGGCGAGGCAAATAGTACTGGGATACTTAGTCTAAGTGGGTATCTGTAATAGTCAGGCAAGGTTTGAAGAAAGATGGAGGTGCTAGGAGGACACTGCAGGAAGATGTGATTGATATGGGGTGAAGGTTGGCTTCCCAGAGAGTGTGAGTGTGTCCGTGGGGGTTTAAGACATGCCACAGCTGTGTGCGGAGAGGAGCAGCTCAGCAGGCTTTGGTCCCAGACTCATCTCTGGGCCAGAGCTCCCCCATGTACAAGATTGAGAGCTGCTCTAGATCTGTGGTCTCCACCTTCCCCTGTCCACCCTGCCCCCTGGGCACCCTGCTCCCTGAGCTCCCTTACATCGGAGAAGGGGGCAGAGTCCTAATTCCCAGACTGCCCATAGCAGCATACCCACCAGAAGCATGGGAGGGCAACTGGCTGTCAGAGTGCTCCCACTTAAGGAGGGCTGTGTATGATGCACCTTCCCTTGAATCTCTCCCATCATCCCCCATCCCATCCTCCCCACAGACACCATCCTTGGGAGCACACTCCACCAGATCGGCTGTCGCTTGAAGTCAGACATGCTTTCCCCTGGTCAAGGCTGTCCAGAGAGAGAAGGGTGGACTTTTGGAATGGTAACCTCCTTATTACAGAGGCAGAGGGAGTGTTTCGCAGGATCATTTGTAAGCATTATTATAAAGTAGTTAATCCATCAATACTTTAAGAAGGAAGAAAGGAAAAGAGAGGACAAAGCTTACTGTCCCATCTCATAGATGGGGAAACTGAGGTCAGCACATCAGAGTGTGGCAGAGCTGGGAGTGCAGGGCAGAGCCCCTGACTCATTGAAGAATGGCCTTGAAAGAACAGGCCATGCTGCTCCAGGCTTGAGCCTGTCTCCCTCCTCTCTGCACCCCACACCTCTTGGCCAGGTTGGCAGACCTCATGGAACAGCATCAGGAAGAGCTGGCCACCATCGAGGCTCTGGATGCAGGTGCTGTCTACACATTGGCCCTGAAGACCCATGTGGGCATGTCCATCCAGACCTTCCGCTACTTTGCTGGCTGGTGCGACAAGATTCAGGTGAGGTTGAGGCTCCTGCCCACCTGATGAGTTCACACAGGGAGGCTGGGCCCAGTGGGAAACTCTGAGGGCAGTGCATTAGCCTGTCTGTGCATAACAAATGACCACAGCTTATTGGCTTAAATCAACCCCATTGATGATCTCCAATGTCTGCACATGGGAAGTGCAGGCAGGCTGGGCTGGGTTCTATACAAGGGTTTCCCAAGGAGAGTGTCAAGCTGTGGCCAGGCTGGGCTTTGGCTGGAGGCTCTGGGGATACCCCACCTGCAGGCCCATTCAGGTGCTGGCAGAGTTCAGCTCCTGTTGATGCAGGACTGAGGCCCAGGTCCTTAATGACTGAGGCAGAGGCTGCTGTCAGCTCCTGCAGTCCTTGCTTTGGCCCTTGCCCCAGTGCATCCATCCGTGTTTTCAGGCTTGGCCTCTGTCTGCCAAGAACTAGTGAAAACTTTGCCTTGTGGGGTCTCCTGAGGTAGTGCTGGGGACACCTGCATCATCTCCTCTTCCTAAGATCAATATTGCCATTCCGCATCTTTGCAGAAGGAGTAGCTCACCATCTCCCAGATCCTAGGATCAGAGTGGGACCGTGGGAGCCATTTTCAGAGATTTGCCTACTGTAGGCAGTGATGGGACACTCACCACTGAGGGGTTTGTGGGTCTCTGCCAGATTTGGGCTTCACTCCTTGTTTCGTCTCCATGGGGCAGAGGGGCGCAGGTGTGATGGAAGGCCCACCTTCTGCTCCTCTAGCTGCTGCGTCACTGCTGGCTGGAGCTGGCCCCCACCTGGGGCCTCCTGGGCTAGCACACCCTCCAGAGGCAACTTGGCCCCCCACTCCCATTTTCCCTGCCCCAGTGTCAAAGCCAGAATTCTTACCTGTACCAGGACCAGCTTCATATCTGAGGACTCTACCAGGCTCTGTGCAGCAGGGACCTTGCGCCTGTTGGCTGCCCACTCCACCTGTGTCTGGAGCCTTCAGATGCCCCTGTCATACATAATCTGGAAGGTTTGGGTCTCTTACCTGTCTGGTTCATGGGGGCTTCAGGACACAGACAAGACTCTGTTGAATTCTGAGCTCCAGGCACAGTCTGGCTGCCCAGGGGGAATGGGTGAGGAAACAATGGAGCTCCCTCCCAGTGACCCCCCCCCCATACACACTCCGTGCTTCTTCCAGGGCTCCACCATCCCTATCAACCATGCCAGGCCAAACCGCAACCTGACCTTGACCAGGAAGGAGCCTATTGGGTGAGTCACAGCACAAATGAATATTCGCCACACACTGGGTGCTTCTCATGTGGTATGTTGTGTGGGCGCTCATCCCCTCTCTGCATATCTATCCAATGACTGTTTATTTTCCAGTTACTACATGCCAGACAGTTCAGGTGTTAGAGATACTGTAATGAACAGAACTGATGAGAATGCCTATCCTCAGGGGACTTACATTCTAGCAAATGAAACAGCTTTCATTCCCAAAGTAACTGTTCTGTGCCAGGCACTGTTGTAATGACTATAGGAACAATTTTATTTAATCCCCTCAGTAACCCTCTAGCAGTCAGGTTTGTAGAGGGTGCACCTGAAAAATCTTATCTGGAAAGAGAATAATGAAGAATGTGCATAAAAACAAAGAACTACATGGAACCAAGGAACAGGAAGAAATAGNAGAATAATGAAGAATGTGCATAAAAACAAAGAACTACATGGAACCAAGGAACAGGAAGAAATGGAGAAATAGGGGCGCCTGGGTGGCTCAG
>LNAC01000835.1:60743-142712 GCA_002007465.1 Ailurus styani | reverse complement strand
AAAAAAAAAAAAAAAAAATTAAAAAAAAAAAAAAAAAGAAATAGAGAAATAGGCAAAGGATAGGAACTGGTGCTCAAAGGGGGAAAGACAAGTGTCCACTGCACACAGAGCAGACTAGGGTTGGGGGAAATGATTTACACCCAGCAGTGAGGCGCAACAGCCTAGGGAGAGAGAAGCCCCCTCACACTGCCTCAGGGTGGCAGAGGGGCTCCACTCTTGTGAAAGGCAGGTTGGCATTGAGTGTTCAGTCCCCAAATGCACCCCCGCCACAAGGCACAGCTGTGGAGGCTCACTGACAGAGGTGCACTGGGACCAGCCCGAGAGCACTCCCAGCAGCTCTGTTAGGGCCTTGAGAGCAGAACCCAGCACAGCCCCTGCTGAGCTCTGTGGCATCCTTACTAGGCATGGTGTGCAACTGTGCAAATGTGTGGGGCAGAGTTAGGGGGACTCCAAGGAGCAGGTCCAAGAGAAGCTTATGTGAGGAATGCACACTGAGGAATGGCCTCCAAAATCATTTAAAATCGGTCAGAGGCCCAGTGTGGTCAGCACCCAGCAGGCATTCCCACCCGCTTTGTGCCCCTATCAGCGTGGGGACACCATGACCCACCAGCAGGGACCTCACATCCCCATGGATGGTGATCAGAGGCACTCGGCTTCCTGGAGAACATGGGAGTGTTTCAGAAGGAGAATGGGTTCAAATGTTATTTGGATCAACAGAAATGAGCACAGATGGACACACCAGGCCTGCTGGTGAGGGAGGCTCCTGTCAGGAGAGTGGGCTGTGGACACAGTAAACCCTCTCCTGTAGCCCACAGAGAGGGGCAAGTCTGGGGGGAGATGGCACAGACTCCAGGGCAGGGGTGCAACCCAGCCTTCCCCCCAGAGGACATGAGATGGAAGGACATGAGATGGAGTGCTCCAGGACAGCCCCCACCCACAACAAAGAACTACCCAGCCAACGTGTCAGAGTGTGAAGTGAGAAGCCTGTAGGGCCCTTCCTCTGGCACAGGCTCAAGAGGAGCTGGGCAGGGGGACAAGGGCCCAGGTGAACACTGGCTGCCAGACACATGAGTCTGTAAGGTCATTGATCTTCCAGATGCCTCACAGGGAGTCCATCCTGTCAGACTGAGGAGGACACTGATGCTGAGCCTTCCAGTGAGATGGGGGAGCAGGGAGGTTTTCCCTATATTGGCAAGTGTATGAGTCTGCTAGGACTGCCATAATAAAGTACCAAAACCAGGAGGCTCAAACAGCACACATTGACTTCCTTGGCATTCTGGGGCTGGAAGTTCCAGATACAGGTGTCAGAGGTTGGTTTCTTCTGTGGGTGTGAGAGAGAATCTGCTCCAGGCCTCTCCCCTAGCTTCTGGGGGTTTATCAGCAATCTTTGGTGTCTCTCGATCTCTGCCCTCATGTTCACATTCTGTCGTCCTTCTGTGTGTCTATCTCTTCATATGGCTCTGTTTTTATAAAGTGTTCAGTCATTTTGGGTTAGGCACCCACCCTATTCCAGTAAGACATCATCTTAACTAATTACATCTGGAACAACCCTAATTCCTAGAGTCGGGATTTCAATATGTGAATTTTGGGGAGTACAGATCACCCATGACAGTGGGACTTCCCTGATGCCTTTTTTTCTTTGGAGCCTTCACAACACTGATGACCTCACCCCCTTTCCTGGGAGCACGCTGTCTCACCCTGCTGGGTGTACTGTGTGTGGGAGCTGCTCTCCTAAACCCTCAGTGCACCCCATTGCTCCGAGGACAGTGTGCAAGCCCCATTGATCCTGCCCTCAGCATTTGCCCACACTCTTCCTCCTGCCTGGGTTTAGCTAGGAAGTCATCTTTTCGGGTTACGTTCTGATTGTGATGATGATCATGAATATAGTGAAGAAAAGTCATGTAGTCTGTGTGGAGCTCTTGTGTGGACGGGATAGTAATTGTCTGATACTGAGAAAGGCAGTGCCCTGCATTTTACAGGAGTTAGGGGAAAGCAGAGCCACATGCTTGCTAGGACCACATGTGTCATCATTAGGCCCCCCAGGACTTGGGGGATGGAGACACTGCTTGATAGAGACACCGCTTAGCACAGCCTTTCTCTGGGGCTGACTGCTGCACTGACACTGGGTACCATCTCTTAATGCATGGCAGGCAAGCTTTATCAGGCCTCCCAGGCTGACTTCTTCCTTCTTTCCATTGGGCTCACCCTGGCCTCAAGCCTAGGAAGACCCTTACCCACTTCCTCTTGGCCCACCATGTGATCCCAACCCTGTCCCATACCTTCTCAGACTGCCTGTGTGATCCTTGGCCTTCTCCCAGGCCCTGCCTGCCATCACCTTCCCCATTGCCTGGTGTCACACCCTACTCAACTGTCCCTAGGCAGGTCTCACAGCTCCCATCAGAAACTTCCCTGCCATCATGCCCTGGTGGGAAAAGGGGCTACTGCCAGATTGAACATACTGCCCCATCAGGGACTGGAAAGCCAGGCATGAGCTATCTCTCAGGGACCTTTGGCTCCATATCAGGAAGCCTGGAGTGGAGTGGAGTGGAGTGGGGTGGAGTGGAGTGAGCAGAGCCAAGTGGGTGTCAGGCTTGGGAGAAAGGACACCACTGGCAGGTGCACTCTGGCCCCCAGGCTGTGTGGAAAGATGGAGTCCCGCTTCTTTTGTATGGCAGGGTCTGTGGCATCGTCATCCCCTGGAACTACCCCCTGATGATGCTCTCCTGGAAGACAGCTGCCTGCCTGGCTGCTGGGAACACAGTAGTGATCAAGCCTGCCCAGGTGGGTGTGGGCTTGTTCCGGGCAGGGCATGTGGGCGGTAGAGGGTATTAGTAACACCCTATAAAGGAGACAGGTGCCGACCTGGGACTGGTTTCCCCTCAAGGGAGGAGGGGTAGTGGTGATGAGGGCTGGCCTTCTGTGGGCCCCATTCACAGTCAGAGGCGGCATGCAGCAAGGGCCAGGGGGGCTGTAGGCAGGGTCTGTTCTTTCAGCGGTAAGGTGGCTGAGTCAGGTTAGCCACCCCTGTACCTACAGCTGTTTGGTGAGCAGTCAGGGATTTCTCCACAGATGCCAGCTCTCTGGGTTTGTGGGAGCAGAAATCCTGTTTGGTAACCCTTGTCCAGGCCTCACGCTCTGAGACTGGAGCCCAGTCCCTCATAGAGAAGCTACAGAGGTAGGACCTCGGGGTCACTCAGTCTGGAAGGGCCTGAGCAGGGTCCCCCAGGGATGAGGACACCCCCTGCACAAGCCTCAGCTGCTGTAGCAGCCCCTCCCCAGCCTCCCCCCAGGGGTGCTAGGAACTGAAGGCAAGATGCTCCATCACAGGGCTCTGGACAGTGTGCCCTGCAGGTCTCTTGCTCCGTNTCTTGCTCCGCTGGTTGCTTTGGGGCAATTTGGCTTCAAAAGTATTATAATTTAAAAACCACCAATAACAACAGTTGACATTTAAAGTATTCACCCTGAGTCAGGAACTCCTAAAGCACTTTAATATATAACAAATTACACTAACAATTTGCATGTATTTGCTTGTTGGGCATCACAGCAACCCTCTGAGGTGACCCATAACCTCCCCCGTTAGTGTGGGGCTGCTGCGCACAGATACAGGCGATTGTCCCTGGAAGAGTCCATGACAGGTCTTTCCTCTCCCACGGCCAGCACCCCACAGATGTGGTGGTTCTGAGGCCCGCTGGTGGGTGGGGCACAGTCCAACCTTTACAAGGAAAATTACCTGAGCCTGGAGAGGAATGGCTGCTGGCAGGCCAAGGGGACATGAACGGTCTCCAGCTGTGAGGCAGTAATCAGAATCTGGCACTGAGGTGCTTCCAGGCAGTCCTGGGACTCCCCACTCCCTGAGTGAAGGAGGTATGAATGTTTAGGAAGAGGCCAGGGATGGCCACAGGGCTGGAGCCTGCCAGGAGAAGGCACTAGAAGGCATGTGAGGTAGCAGACCTTACTCCCAGCTTTCCACAGGAGCTGTGGGGGAAGCTGGCTGGGTTGGCCCCTATGATGGGGCTTCCCGCCATGACTGCTTCTCCTTGCTTGCTACCTAGGCTGCTGGGAGAGGAAGGAAGAACCTCACTTCCCAATCCCTCCTGACCCAGTCTTCTTTCCTGCCTCCTCAGGTGACCCCACTCACAGCCTTGAAGTTTGCAGAGTTGACCTTGAAGGCTGGCATTCCCAAGGGTGTGGTCAACATCCTCCCAGGATCTGGTAAGGGATGTGGACATGGGCATCTGGGGATGCCAGGGCTCCAGGCAGCTGGAGATGCCCTTGGTCAGAACAGGACTTGCTGCGTGATGTACTCTAGTGGGGCAGAGCAACCAGGGACACAGTGATCTAGTGGGCGTGGCCAGCCTGATGGGGAGATGCCCTCTCCCATGGTTGGAGAGACACACTCCTTGGAAGTGTTCTAGATGTTTTCCACTTTTTTTATGTATATATGTGCTGTGGCATAAATTACATAACTTGGGAATTCTCTGCCCTTGGAAGTTTGAGAGAGTGTATCTCGGCTTAGAGCATCTGGGAAGGTATTATGTGAATTGCTTTTTTAGTTTCTTCTATGGTTAGTAGTCTAGTTTATTGGAAAAGTTGTCTCTCCCTGCACACATTTAAAATATATTGACATAGAGGTGTATTAATAATGTCTTATAAATAATTCCTTTTTGATTCTCCCTTTGATTGTTAAAGTATCCCCTTTATACATTACAGTTTTTCTTTCTCTTTTAAAATTGATTATTTGTGGAAAGTGCTTGTTTGTCCCCATACTCCCCTCAAAAACAAAAACAGCTCTTAAATTTCTTTACCCATTGCATTGCTATTCTGTTTTTTCTCTGCTTTCATCATTATTTCCTTCTGTGTCCTCCTGTGTGGTTTTTTTTGTAACTTTTTGAATTGAAAGTTTAATTCATTTATTTCTGCTTTTTGTCATTTAAATAAGGAAAGCATTCAGAGAGAGCTTTGGTGACATCTCCTACCTTTTGATTGAAATTTTCATTATGATAAATGTCCCTCCTTATTTTTATAATAGTTTTGTCTTATAGTCTACTTCATCTGATATTAGCACAGCTACTCCAGCTTTCATATGGTTTTTGTTTGCATGATATATTTTTTCATCCTTTAACTTGCAACCTATTTATATCTGATGTCTCCTTGGACAGCAGATACTTGGATCTTGTTTTGATCCAGTGTGACAGTCTCTGGCTTTCTGACTGGATTGTTTAATTCATTCACATTTACTGTTATTATTGATAGAGTTGGATTTATGTCTGCAATTTTACTTTTTGCTTTCTCTGTCTCCTGTCTTTTGTTTCTATTTCTCTTTATGGTTTTCTTTACATTGAGTGAATATTATCTAGTGTAACATTTTAATTCTTTTAATGATTTATTTTTTGTTATATAGTTTTTAGTTATTTCCACAGTGGTTACTCTAGGATTTACCATATGCTTCTTAACTCCGCAGAAAATACTTCATATTTATGCTAGCTTAATTCCAGTGAAATATACAAATGCTATTCCTACCTAGCTCTAGTATCTCTTTTCCCTTTCTGTGCTGTTTTATCACATATTTTTGTGTACTCATCACTATGTTACATTGCTATAACATTGTATAATTTTATGTCTATGGAAGAAGTTAAAAAGAAAGGAGAGCGAATATATAATTACAGAGTTTGCTTTATTAACCTCATTTACATTTCTGGTTCTCTTCATTTGTTTTTGTTCTTGAATTACTCTGTTATCACTCTCTTACTCCATTTTCTTGCAACCTCCTTTCTGCTATTATTGTCAAATAGATTTCATTTGTATTTGTTATAAATCTAACAATACAATTATATACAATTATTCTATACAATTGTTTTTTAAATCAGTTAATAAAGGAAGGAAATATTCATTTAAGCTGTCTTTTATAATTATGTAATAACCTTTGCTGGTGCTCTCTGGTGGATTCGGATTATTGCCTATGTCACTCGCTTTTAAGTTGAAGAACTTCCTTCAGTATATTTCTCTTAAGGTGAGTCTGCTAGCAACAAATTAAGTTTTTGTTTATCTGGAAATGTCTTTATTTTGCCTTTAATTTTTGAAAGATAACTTTGCTGGATACAAGATTCTCTGTTGACAGTTTTGTTCTTTCAGCATTTCTAATGTATCATCTTACTCCCTTCTGGCCTCTATTGTTTCTGACAAGAAGTCAGCTATTAATCTTATTTGGATTCCTTTATATACAATGAGTCATTTTTCTTTACTGCTTCTTTACTGCTTTGTATTTGTTTTTCACCATTTTTACTAAGATGCATTTGGGAATGGTTCTTATGGTTATTTTACATGGAATTCATTGAATTTCATGGAATTTTAGACTATTTTTCATCAAGTTTGGGAAGTTTTCAGCCATTATTTCCTCTAACATTTTCTTCTGCTTTTTTTCCCCCCTCTCCTTCTGGTACTCCCATTATACATATGTTAGTATGTTTAATGGTAACCCACTCTCTTCTGAGGCCAGAAGAGAGTGGGTTACCATTAAACCTACTAATTCCCTCTAAACATACCATTCCCTCTCTGTTCTTTAGATTGCATAATCTCTAAGTATCCTCAAGTTCACGGATTCTTTCTTCTGCCAGTTCAAAACTACTGTTGAGCCCCTGTACTGAATTTCTTATTTCAGTTACTGTACTTTTTAGTTCCAGAATTTCTACCTGTTTTTAATTTATTGATTATTGATGAGACATTGCCATCATAGCTTCCTTTATGCATGGTTTCCTTTATTTCTTCGAACATATTCATAATGGCTGCTTTGAAGTCTTAAATATAACATCTGGGCCCCCTCAGCTTATATTACCTTCATCCTCATCCTCATCCTCTTCTTCCTCCTCCTCCTCCTCCTTCTTCTTCTTCCTTCTTCTTCTTCCTTCTTCTTCTTCCTCTTCTTCTTCTTCTTCTTCTTCTTCTTCTTCTTCTTCCTTTCTTCTTCTTCTCTAGTGATGTGTTACACTTTTCTATTTCTTTGCTTGCATCATAGCTTTCTTTGTTAAAAGCTGGATAATTTAGGTAATATATTACCTCTGCATATTGACCCTGTTCTTGCCTTGCCAAAGACTGTTTTCATTATTTGCTTGTTTATGTCTTTAGTGACTTGGCTAGGCTATTTAAGTGAAGTCTGTTTTCCCTGTGGTGTATAGCCAGTGATGTCACTCCTCAGGGAGCACAGACTTGAGCACAGATGATAGCAGTTTTAGTGTGGCTCTCTTTGACTCTCTTTTTCCCTGGTCTCCCTGCTAAGCTATCTGCCTCTGTTTATATCACACTCAACAGTTCAGCTCCATTAACTACAGTCCACTTGCTCTATTGTTTTTAGCAATGCACTGAGTCATAATTGCTCTACAATCTGATCCAATTAGATTTGGGACCCTTTGCTGGGGTAATTATTGAGGCCATCCTTTGAGGTTTGTTCCTACCCAGAGAGCACTTCTCTGGTTCTCTCTGGTAAACTAACTGACCTATAGTTTACCTCATTGATGTCATACAGCTGTCAGACTTCTCTTAATTGCTCACCTCCAAAATCTCCATTGTTTTTCAGAATGCCCTTAGAATTGAACTTTCCCGCAGTTTCAAATAAAGTTAGTATCTCTATTCTTATAAAAAGCTTCTTGCCCACCCACAATCTCAGAACCATTGCCTTAGGTGGTGGGCCCTATGAGGAAGCTGGGGCTTGGCAGATGAGGTTCAGTAATCTCAACCTGCCACACCCAGGTTAGAGCCTTCACTTTATGAGTGGGGACTGGGTGGAAGATATTCATACCAGGAATTTGGCTTCTAAAACTCAGAGTTGCAGGAGATGGAAAATTGTGATATTGCCCCCTCTTAGTAAGGTATCATATCCCTGAATCGACAGCTGGAGGAGAGGAACTCTACCTTCATGACCATAACCACCTGGGGTGGAGTTTCCATCATCTGGAGGGAGAGGGGAGATGTGGAGAGAGAAAATTGTTCATGGCACAAGTACCACAGACTCTCATGAACAGTGAGATTTAGTAGACTTACTTGAATAAATATTTCTTCACTTGTTATATGGAAATTTAGGAAATTTTCCAGAGACTTTAAATATTTTTTAAAAATGATTTCCACCAATTATACTTATTTCCCTGGGAATTGTCAATGGGCTCCTCATGTTAGCCTTCAGAAATGGCTCTATCCTCATACCTTTTGAGTTTGTTGTGTTCGTATTTTTAATATTACTTTGTAAGCTGATGTTTTTAATTTTTAAAATTTTTATTTTTGAAGATTTTTAAAATTATGTTCACTGATTCATTAATTGTGTATAACACCCAGTGCTCATCACAACACCTGCCCTTCTTAATATCTATCACACAGCTACCCCATCCTCTCACTCTCCTCCCTTCTGTAACCTTCGGATTATTTCCTGGAATCCAGAGTATCTCCATAGTTTGTCTCCCTCTCGGATTTCTTCCCCTTCAGTTTTCCCTCCCTTCCCCTAATGTCCTCTGTGCTATTTCTTATATTTCACATATGAATGAAACAATATGATAAGTGTCTTTCTCTGCTTGACTTATTCTACTTAGCATAATCCCCTCCAGTTCCACCCATGTCAATGCAAATGTTAGATATTCATCCTTTCTGTTGGCTGAGTAACATTCCATTGTATATATGAACCACGTCTTCTTTATCCATTCATCTGAAGGACATCTCATCTCCTTCCACAGTTTGGCTATTGTGGACCTTGTTGCTATGAACATTGGGTGCATGTGGCCCTTCTTTTCAATACATCCATTTCGTTGGGGTAAATACCTAGTAGTACAATTCCTGGGTTGTAGGGTAGTTCTATTTTTAATGTCTTGAGGAACATCCATACTGTTTTCCAGAGTGATTGTAACAGCTGCATTCCCACCAGCAGTGTAAGAGTGTTCCCCTTTCTCCACATCCTCACCAACACGTGTTCTTTCTGTCTTGTTAATTTTTGTGATTCTGACTGGTGTAAGGTGGTATCTCAATGTGGTTTTGATTTGAGCTTCCCTGATGGCTAATGATGATGAACATTTTTTCATGTGTCTGTTAGCCATTTGTATGTCTTCATTGGAGAAGTGTCTGTACATGTCTTCTGCACATTTCTTGACTGGATTACTTGTGTTTTGGGTGTTGAGTTTGAGAAGTTCTTTGTAGATCTTTGATGCCAGCCCTTTGTCTGTGGTGTCATTTGTGAATATCTTCTCCCATTCCATGGGTTGCCTCTTAGTTTTGTTGACTGTTTCCTTTGCTGTGCAGAAGCTTTTTATCTTGATGAAGTCTGAAAAGTTCATTTTCACTTTTGTTTCCCTTGACTTTGGAGATGTATCTTGAAAGAGGTTGCTGTGGCTTATGTCAAAGAGGTTACTTCCTATGTTATCCTCTAGGATTTGGATGGATCGCTGTCTCACGTTGATGTCCTTCATGCATTTTGAGTTTGTCTTTGTTTATGGTATAAGAGAATGGCCCACTTTCATTCTTCTGCATGTGTCTGCCCAATTTTCTGAGCACCATTTAATGAAGAGACTGTCTTTTTTTCCATTGGATATTTTTTCCTGATTTGTTGAAGATTAGTTGACCATAGAGTTGAGGGTCCATATCTGGGGTCTCTATTCTGTTCCATTGACCTATGTATCTGTTTTTGTGCCAATACCATGCTGTCTTGATGATCATAGCTTTGTAATACAGCTTGAGGTCAGGCATTGTGAGGGTTCCAGCTTTGTTCTTTTTCAACATTCCCCTGGCAATTCATGGTCTTTTCTGGTTCCATACAAATTTTAGGATTGCTTGTTCCAGTTCTTTGAAAAATGCCAGTGGTACTTTGATATGGATGGCATTGAGAGTATAGATTGCTCTGGGCAGCATAGACATTTTAATAATGTTTATTCTTTCAACCCATGAGTATGGACTGTTTTTCCATCTGTTTGTGTCTTCCTCAATATATTTCCCAGGTATTCTGTAGAATCATAAGAGACTCTTAATCTCAAGAAACAAATTGAGGGTTACTGGGGGGTGGGAGGGTAGGAATGGGGTGGATGGGTTATGGACATTGGGGAGGGTTTGTGCAATGGTGAGTGGTATGAAAGGTGTAAGCCTGATGATTCACAGACCTGTACCCCTGGGGCAAATAATAATAAAAAAATAAGTATTCTGTAGTTTATGGAGTATAGATTCTTTACCTCTTTGGTTAGGTCTATTCCTGGGTATCTTACATTTTTTGGTGCTATTGTAAATGGAATCAAGTCCTTAATTTCTCTTTCATCATTTACATTCTTAGTGTGTAGAAATGCAACTCATTTCTATGCATTGATTTTGTATCTTAACACAATGCTGAATTTCTGTATGAGTTCTAGTAATTTGCGGGTGGAGTCTCTTGGGTTTTCCACATAAAGTACCATGTCATCTGTGAAGAGAGAAAGTTTGACTTCTTCCCTGCCAATTTGAATGCCTTTTATTTCTTTTTGTTGTCCAATTGTTGAGGCTTTTCGTTGTCTGATTGTTGTTGTCTAGTATTATGTTGAACAGCAATGGTGAGAGTGGGCATCCCGGTGGTGTTCCTGACCTTACGGGAAAAAATCTCAGTTTTTCCCCTTTGAGAAATAATACTCGCTGTGGGCTTTTCATAGATTTTTTTTTTATGATATTGAGGTATGTTCCTTCTATCCCTACACTTTGAATAGTTTTAATCAGGAAATGATGCTATATTTTGTCAAATGCTCTTTTGCATCAGTTGAGAGGATCATATCGTTCTTGTTTTTTCTGTTATTAAGTGCTTTATCATGTTGATTGATTTGCAAATGTTGAACAACCCTTGCATCCCAGGAATAAATCCCACCCGTTTGTGGTTGATAATACTTTTAATGTACTGTTGGATGCTATTGACTAGGGTCTTGTTGAGAATCTTGGCATCCATGTTCGTCAAGGATATTGGTCAGAAATTCTCCTTTTTGATAAGGTTTTTGCCTGGTTTGGGGATCAGGGTAATGCTGGCCTCATAGAATGAGTTTGAAAGTTTTTCTTCTATTTCTGTTTTTTGAAACAGCTTCAGTAAAATAGGTGTAATTTCTTCTTTAAGTGTTTGGTAGAATTCCCTCTGGGAAGCTCTGGACCCTTGTGTTTTGGGAGGTTTTGATTTTTCTTTCAATTTCCTTGCTGGTTGTTGTTCTGTTCAGATTGTCTATTTTTTCCTGTTTCAGTCTTGGTAGTTTATAAGTTTCCAGAAAAGCATCTGTTTCCTCCAGATTGCTTCATTTGTTGGCATATGGTTGCTGGTAATAATTTGTAATAATTGTTTCTATTTTCTTGATGTTAGCCATAATTTCTTCTCTTTCATTCATGTTTTTATTAATTTGGGTCCTTTCTCTTTTCTTTTGGATAAATCGAGCCAGAGGTTTATCAATCTTATTAATTCTTTTATGGAAACAGCTTCTAGTTTCATTGATCTGTTCTACTATTTTCCTGGTTTCTGTTTTATTGATTTATGCTCTAATCTTTATTATTTCTCTTCTCCTGTTTGGTTCAGACTTTATTTGCTGTTCTTTCTCCTTTAGGTGTAAGGTTAGTTTGTGCATTTGTGATTTTTCCAATTTTTTGAGAGAGACTTAGATGGCTATGTATTTCCCTCTTAGGACTACCTTCACAATATCCCATGGTTGTTTTTTGTTTTTTTAAAAAGATTTTTGTTTATTTATTTGACACAGAGAGAGAGAGAGAGATTACAAGTAGGCAGAGAGGCAGGCAGAGAGAGAGGAGGAAGCAGGTTCCCTGCTGAGCAGAGAGCCCGATGTGGGGCTCAATCCCAGGACACTGAGATCATGACCTGAGCTGAAGGCAGAGGCTTTAACCCACTGAGCCACCCAGGTGCCCCAAAGACTTTATTTATTTATTTGAGAGAGAGAGAGAGAGAGAGAGAGAGAGAGAGAGAGAGAGAGAGAGAGATATCACAAGTAGGCAGAGAGGCAGGCAGAGAAAGAGGAGGAAGCAAGCTCCCTGCTTGCAGGGAGCCCGATGTGGGGCTCAATCCCAGGATCCTGAGATCATGACCTGAGCCGAACCCAGAGGTTCAACCCACTGAGCCACCCAGGTGCCCCCAATCCCATGGGTTTTGGACCGATGTGTTTTCACTCTCATTAGTTTCCATGAATTATTTAAGTCCTTCTTTAATTTCATGGTTGACCCAATCATTCTTTAGGAAGATGGTCTTTAACTCCCAGGTGTTTGAATTCCTTCCAAATGTTCTCTTGTGATTGAGTTCCAGTTTCAAAGCATGTGGCCTGAAAATATGCAGGGAATCATTTCAGTCTTTTGGTATCAGTTTATACCTGAGCACATAGACAGTATGTGGTATATTCTGGAGAAAGTTCCATGTGCGCTTGAGAAGAATAAGTATTCTGTTGTTTTAGGATGGAATGTTCTGTATATATCTACAAAGTCCATCTGGTCCAATGTGTCCTTCAAAGCTCTTGTTTCTTTGTTGATCTTCTGCCTAGATGATCTGTCTAATGCTGTGAGTGGAGTGTTGCAGTCTCCTACTATTAATACATTTTATCAGTATGTTTCTTTATTTTCATTATTAGTTGGTTAATCCAGTTGGCTGCTCCCATGTTGGGGGCATAGATATTTACAATTGTTAGCTCTTCTTGTTGGATAGAACCTTTAAGTATAATATAGTGTCCCTCTACACCTCTTATTATGATTTTTGGTTTAAAATGTAATTTTGCTGATATGAAGATTGCTACCCCAGCTTTCTTTTGAGGTCCATTAGTGTGGTAGATGGTTCTCCATCCCCTCACTTTCAATCTGGAGATGTCCTTAGATTCAATATGAGTCTCCTATAGACAGTAAATGGATGGGTCTTGCTTTTTTATCCAATCTGGAACCCTGTGTCTTTTGATGGGAGCATTCAGCACATTTAAATTTAGAGTAACTCTTGAAATACGAATTTAGTGCCATTGCAATGCCTGTAAAGTCCGTTTCTATAGATTTCCTTTTTCATTTTTGTCTGTGGTTTTTGGGGTTTCTCTTCATTTAATGAATCCTCCTTAATATTTCTTTCAGAGATGGCTTAGTGGTTGCATATTCTTTCAGTTTCTCCTTTCCTGAAAGCTCTTTATCTCTCTATCCATTCTGAATGACAGACTTGCTGGGTAAAGTATTCTTGGCCGAATGTTCTTTTCATTTAGTAGTCTGAATATGTCTTGCCAGCCCTTCCTGGCTTGCCATGTTTCTGTGGACAGATCTGATGTTATTCTGATGTTCCCCCTCCCCTCCCTGGCTATTCTCAGAACTGTTTCCTTGTCTGCAAAACTTGCAAGCTTCACTATTGTATGTTGGGGTGTTGACCTATTTATTGATTTTGGGAGGGGTCCTCTCTGCTTCTTAGAAAGGAATGTTTGTTTCCTTTCCCAGAGTAAGGAAGTTCTCAGCTATCATTTGCTCAAATATACCTTCAAGCCCCCTCTCTGTCTCCACCCCCTTGGTGATCCCAGTAATTCTGACATTGAAACATTTCATGGCATCTCTGCAATCTCTGCAGTCCTTTTCTCAGGTGCTACTAGCTGCCTTTCCCTATTTTCCTCAGCTTCCTTCCTTTCTATCAGCTTGTCTTCTAGGTCACTAATTCTCTCTTCTGCCCCATTTACCCTAGCTGTTAGAGTATCCAATTTAGACTGCATCTCATGCATAGCAATTTTTTCTTTGGCCTGATTAGATCTCGTTTCTGCTTTTGAAGATTCTATCTTGTTACTAATGCTTCTTTCAATCCTAGCTATTGACTTCATGATTGCTATCCTAAATTCTCTTTGACATTTTGCTGTTATCCATATCCATTAGTTCTATGGTAGATGACATCGTCTCTGGTTATTTTCCTTGTTGAGAGTTCCTCCTCTTGGTCATTCTATTGAGGGACTGCTGAGTGATGGAGCAGAGTCCAAAATATCAACCACAACCCAAGCAAGATGCACCCTAGCAAAATCCTGAGCAGTCAGAAGCCAACACCAAAAAAACAAAGCCAAAATGAAACACAAGCATAAAATTTATAAAATGAAAATATTTTTAAAAAGGCGATGGGGAGGGGAGGTATAATCTGTCAGTGTGGACAAAGCAGGGTATTTCAGTTTTTCCTGGGTGTATTTTGGTCCATGTGTTAGAGGACACTATTTACCAAAATTACAAGGAAAGTAAAACTTTATATTTATATAAAGGTAAAATTGAATAGTGGAAAAAGGACTACAGTAAAGCATATGTCTATAAAAATATAGGTGTGAAAAATACAAGTTAAAAAGCTTCTATGAAATATAAATTGATATAATAAACATCTAGCTGAAATGAGAGAAAGGTAAAAAGAAAAAACAGAGGAAAAGTGTAAGAGAAAGAAAACAAAGAAAAAGAGAGTTTAATCTGAAAAGTAGCCATGAGGCAACACTTGGAGCTCACCATACTATTTTCCCCTGGTGTTGGGATTTTAGTTTTATGGGGTCTGTAGGGTTGTTCTCTTATTCTTCCAGCCTGTTCTGGGGGAGGGGCCTGCTGCACTTTTTCTCAGGCAGCCCTGTGTGGACCGAGTCACCCTGCCCCCTTTCAGGGGAATGGGCTCAGTGGAAACCAGTCCTTTTGTGCTTTTGTTCCCTGGCAGCTTTTCGTGCTTCTTCTGAGGGGTAGAGCAAAAGTGACCACACCCAAACCTCTGGTCCAGAGCAGAAAATTCAGTCTGCTCTCTTTAATAAACCCTCCAGGACAAACAGTCTTCTTTTCTGTATGCACCTTTGAAAACCACAGCCTCCCAAGGTGCACACATGCAGTGACTCAGAGGTTGTCCCAGGGGCCTGGGCATGTCCCTGCCCTTTGTGCTTCTAAAAGTGTGAGTGGCTATGGGCTCACCCTCTCACCCACAGCCCCTGGATCCTGTGCAGGCACTGCTCTAAAACCCTTTCCCAACTTCTACTGCTCTGTGAGTTTTTGCCTGGTTGTGCTCCCAGGTTCCTGATTTTTTTTTCAGGCTGCTCTAGAGAAGAGCGATTCTCAAACAGCCCAGCTTGCAGTTTATGGTAATTTGAGCTGAGAAACCCTTCCTGGGCTCGCTGAGCATAACCTGCTTCCTGGCTCCACTGCTTGTGTACTCTGCTGGTTCAGGAAGCCCCTTTGCCTCTGAGGCTTCTATCTTGAGACCACAGTGTTCCCCTAGAATTCTGCTTTTTCCTTTCCAGATCCTCTTTATGAGAGGGATGTCACTCCCTAGAGCAGATTTCTAAGGGTTCTGATTTTTTGCTCTGGTGTTTTATCACTTTCCAGGCACCAGCTTTTGGCGGCTCCCTTCCCCTTTTGTTTATCTTCCAGTATCTCCCTGCAGATTCATGACTCTGCACTTCCTACCTTGCAGAAAACAATGGTTATCTGCTGGTAGAGATGCAGATATATATTCTTACATCTCAGACTGATTTCATGGGTGTTCAGAACAGTTTAGTAGATATCCAGATAAATTCAGGGGACCAGTTGAAATGGGGTCCCATACTCCACCATCTTGTCTCCTCTATTTTTATTTTTCTTAAGTAACATGCAACTGTAGTTCTCTTATCTTCTCTGATCCAGTAACTAAAAAGACTAAAGGAATTTCCAAGTTTTATTTCTCCTAAAATTCTCTTCCTATGTTTCTAGTTTTATTATGTCTTGATTAGAGAATATGGTCTGTGTATTTGTTTCCTAGTGCTGCCATAACAAAGTACCACAAATGAGATAGCAAATAAAGTCACATTCTGAGGGCCTGGGGGTTAGGATATCAACATATGAATGGGGTAAGACACAACCTAACCCATAATAGTTGTAAGCATTCTGCTTTCTAAAATGGAAAATTTCTGGGGCACCTGGCCAGGTCAGTCAGTGGAGCATGCAACTTTTGATCCCAGTATTGTGAGTTCTAGCCCCACATTGGGTGTAGAGATTACTTAAAAACAAAATTATTAAAATGAAGAATTTCTTTGTAATCTGATATATGATACCTTCTTGTAAATATTTCTTCGATAGCCTAAAACAGTGACATTATTATTATTATTAGTAGTAGTAGTAGTAAATACACTTTATTTTTCAGAACAGTTTAAGGTTCACAGAAATATTGAGTGGAAAGTGCATATTCCCATAGCCCCTATGCACACAGCCTCCCTCACTACCAACAACCTATGGCAGAGTGGTAGGTTCATTACAATTGACAAATTACACTGACATATCATTACCACTCAAAGTCCACAGTTTTCATTAGGATTCACTCTTAGTGTTGTACATTCATGACAGATGTATAGTGACATGCCTCTACCCTTGTAGTATCATACAGAATAGTGTCACTGCCTTAAAACTTCCCTGTACTGCTCCTACTCATCCCTCCCTCCTTCAGTCCCTGGCAGCCACCAATCTTTTACTGTCTCCATAGTTTTTCCTTTTCCAGAATGTCATATAGTTGGGCTTATACAGTATATAGTCTTTACAGATTGGCTTCTTTCACTTAGTAATATTCATTTACATTTCTTCCACATTTTTTTTCATGGCTTGATAGCTCATTTATTTTTTTTTCTTTTTCTTTTTTTTTATGCTTCATCTCTTTATTTATTTATTTATTTTTATTATTATTATTTGCCCCAGGGGTACAGGTCTGTGAATCATCAGGCTTACATCTTTCACAGCATTCACCAAAGCACAAACCCTCCCCAATGTCCATAACCCATCCACCCTATCCCTACCCTCCCACCCCCCAGTAACCCTCAGTTTGTTTTCTGAGATTAGGAGTCTCTTATGGTTTGTCTCCTTCCCCATCCCATCTTGTTTCATTATTTTTCCCTCCCTACCCCCACAACCCCCCTCAAGTTCCTGGCCCTCAAGTTCCTCATATCAGAGAGATCGTATGATAATTGTCTTTCTCTGATTGACTTATTTCACTCAGCATAATACTCTCTAGTTCCATCCACGTTGTTGCAAATGTGGAATACTATGCTCATTTCTTTTTAATGCTGAATAATATTCCATTGTCTGGATGTACCACAGGTTATTTATCTGTTCACTTACTGAAAGACATATGAGTTGCTTCCATGTTTTGGCAGCTATGAATAAAGCTGCTAATAACATCTGTGTGCAGTGTTTTATATAGACAAGTTTTCAACTTATTTGGTAAAAACCAAGGAGTGTGATGGATGGATCTTATGGTAAGGTTATGTATATTTTTATAAGAAGTGGCCAAACTCTCTTCCAAAGCAGTTGTACCATTTTGCATTCCCATAAACCATGAATGAGAATTCTTGTTGCCCCGTATCCTCTCCAGCATTTGATGTTGTCAGCATTTTGGATTTTGGCTATTTTAATAAGTGTGTCATGTTGTTTTAATTTGAAATTTCTAATGATATATTTTGAGCATCTTTACATATACTCATTTGCCACCTTTATGTCTTCTTTGATGAGATGTGTGTACAGATATTTGGCCCATTTTTTAATTGGGTTGTTTATATTCTTATTGTTGAACTCTTTGTGTATTTTGGATACCAGTCTTTTATCAGATATATCTTTTACAAATATTTCTTCCCCAAGCAGTTACTTTCTTTTGAACAAGAATGGTGGAATGGAATCAGTATCAAAATCACTTAGAGAGGTGTGGCATCTGGATGGCTCAGTCGGTTAAGCATCTGACTCTTGGTTTTGGCTCTGGTCAAGATCTCATGTGTTGTAAGGTGGAGTTCCGTGTTGAGCTCTGCACTCAGTGGGGAGTCTGCTTGAAGATTCTCTCCCTCTGTCCCTTCCCACACTTGTGCTTTCTCTTTCTCTAAAATGAATAAGTAAATCTTAAAAAAAATCACTTATAGAGCTTTAACTATATTTGGAGCTTTAACAATATAGAGAACTTTTACTATATAGAGAGGATGCAAGTATACTACTCCAAATCTACTAAACCAGAATCTTCACAGGTGCACTTGGGCACATGCAGTTTTATGAGTTTGGAGGCAGGGGAGCAGTGGAAATGGATGGGCTGGGTGTGTGGAGAAGCCCAGGACTGGATAATTGACAAAGTGGGGAAAGGAAGTGTCAGAACTGACTCCCAGGTTCTTGGCTTCAACAACTGGTTTCAAGGAAGGTTGTTTACTGAAATGGAGAACCTGGAGGAGGAGCACGTCTAGGGAAAGATTAAGAGTTTGGTTTCAAATATGTTGAATTTGAGAGGCTGTTAGATATCCAAATGGAGGGCGCCTGGGTGGCTCAGTGGGTTAAAGCCTCTGCCTTCAGCTCAGATCATGATCTCAGGGTCCTGGAATCGAGGCCTGCATCGGACTCCCTGCTCAGCAGGGAGCCTGCTTCCTCCTCTCTCTCTCCTGCCTCTCTGCCTACTTGTCATCTGATCTCTCTCTCTCTCTCTCTGTGTCAAATAAATAAATAAAATCTTAAAAAAAAAAGATATCCAAATGGAGATTCTGAACAGTCAGAGGAATCACAAATGGATCCAGATACCAGACAGATACAGAGGATAATGTGTCTGGAGATAGCATTTGAAAAGGTGAGCCAGGGTGAGATCAGCTGAGGAGACAGTATGTGTTGAAGAAAGGAGAAGATGGCCTCCATTTTAACTTAATCACCTCTTTAAAGATCCTGTCTCCAAATATGGTCACATCTGAAGCACTGAGAGTTAGGACTTCAACATAAGGAATTTTGAGGGGACACAATTCTGCCCATGGCAGGCAATGAGGCCCAGTGATTCCTGGGCATTGAGGGCACTAAGCACTTGGGGTGCAGTGCCCAGAGTTCTGGCCTCAAGATGGATGTATGGAGGGTGGTAGAGCTTGTACCTCCCCCTCAGCACCTGGAAGCTGCCCTGACCCCTTCCCCATTCTCATCTACAGGCTCACTGATTGGCCAGAGACTCTCAGACCATCCTGATGTGCGGAAAATTGGGTTCACGGGTTCCACAGAGGTGGGAAAACACATCATGAAGAGGTAGGTGGTTGAGGGCACCTCTGATCACAGTGTTGGGATGTGGAGAGTGTTGTGTGTGAGCTTCGTGCAGGTTCTCACTCTGTGTCTGGGTTTCTGACAAGCCTTTGGTGAGGCTGGTACAGCTGCTCTATGGAGAACACTCAGACCAGGGGCTGCTGAAGACTCAAGACGATTTGGGGCCACAAGCACAAGTGGGACAGAGCTGCTCTGAACTGAGATGTGCTTCAAGTATTCCCAAACTTAGCTGGATATAGTATTCTTGGCTGCATATTTTTCCCATTTAGTGCTCTGAATATACAGTGAAATACTATGCAGCTATCAAAAGAAATGAAATCTTGCCATTTGCAATGACGTGGATGGAACTGGAGGGTATTATGCTGAGCGAAATAAGTCAATCAGAGAAAGACAATGATCATATGATCTCTCTGATATGAGGAACTTGAGGGGCAGGATGGGGGGTCGTGGGGGGTAGGGAGGGAAAAATAATGAAACAAGATGGGATGGGGAAGGAGACAAACCATAAGAGACTCCTAATCTCAGAAAACAAACTGAGGGTTACTGGGGGGTGGGAGTGTAGGGATAGGGTGGATGGGTTATGGACATTGGGGAGGGTTTGTGCTTTGGTGAATGCTGTGAAAAATGTAAGCCTGATGATTCACAGACCTGTACCCCCGGGGTAAAGAATAAAAAAATAAAAAATAAAAATAATTAAAAAAAAGTATTTCCAAACTTAGTACACAAAGTGGCTCATTAATAACTTCTTCTATTGAATGCAAGTTTAAATAACATTTTTATTAATTGGGTTAAATAAAATATGTTAGTATTAATTTCATTGGTTTCTTTTTTTAAGATTATTTATTTATTTATTTGACAGAGAGAGAGAGAGAGATTACAAGTAGGCAGAGAGGCAGGCAGAGAGAGAGGGGGAAGCAGACTCCCTGCCAAGCAGAGAGCCCGATGTGGGGCTCCATCCCAGGACCCTGAGATCATGACCTGAGCAAAGGCAGAGGCTTTAACCCACTGAGCCACCCAGGCACCCCTCATTGGTTTCTTTATAGTTATCTTTTAAAACTAAAAGAAATTTAATTTAGTTTTTTAGTGGCTACTAAAGAACTGCCATTACATATGCAGCTGGTATTTGAGGTGTTTGTTCTATTCTATTGGACATCCCTGTTCTAGAACATCCTCTCATCTCTATTCCTTGGACTTGCCTCAAGAAGCTGGGGTTGTGTTCCTGACTCTGTCACTAATTCATGATATGACTAGGGCCTAGCCCTGACCCTTCCAGGCCTCAGTTTCCCCATCAGTTCAGCAAAGGTAGTTTGTATGCTCCATGGTACTGGTCTATGTAGCTGAGCTTGGAGACGGCTGGACCATAACACAGTACCTTGTAGCCCTGGCTTCCCCAAGACAACCACGGGATGTTTGAGCCCCACCCCACTGAAGCTGAATTTGGGGGGCTGGGTTTCAGGCATCTGTACTTAAGTGAAAGGTACAAATAGAGGGAAGCTGGGGCTTCTGTTGGGCATAATGACGCCTTTCTCTGAGGTCATGTGACTGCCCTTCTCTGTCTCAGTTATAAGACTCATGCATGAGACCTCCCAGGGCAGTCCAGCTATGACATGACAATTCCACAGGGCGAAAGGCTTCTCTTGTGTTAAAACAACATCTCACTGTAGCCCCAATACAGAGCAGTATTCTTTCTCCCTGGATTCTTCTGCAGCCTCTGACCCTGTTCTCCAATGAGCCCCTCTGTGCACCACAAGATGGGGATTTTCACCCCTTGACCCCACACCTGCTCTGTGAAGCAGGGTGCATCCTGGATCCTGTCCCCTTTTCTGAGTGGCACCATGCTTGATCACAACAGCTTTACATGAGATCCTCTTCTGGGTCAGGAGCCACAGCCAATGTGGCTGGTGGAGCATGTCTTTAGGGTCAGTAGAGGCTGATGTCACAGCCTGTGAGTAGGCCAAGTGGAGCTGTACTGATGCATTTGGAGTGCAGGAGAGCAAGCCTCAACATTGAAAAGAGAGAGGCTGGTTGTCAGGAAGGACTGATGGGCATAGTGGGAGGGGTAGCTGCAAGTAGTCACAGAGCCTTATTTACCTGTCATTATTCAAAAGCTATCTAGTCTCCCCTGTGCTGTATAGGCTTGTGTGCTCACGCTCAGTAAATGTCAGGTCTGAGGACTCCAGGGCAGGAGGGCTTGGGTAGGCATCCTGTCGCTGTGGGACTGCCATCCTCTGGGGGCATTCCAAGACCACTGTGGCTGGTGCCTGAGATGGAAGACCTCTTCCTGGGTCAGTCCTGAATAAGGACCCCCCCCCACTCCTACCCTGTGCCATGCCTGTCTTTCCCTGGCCCAGTCCTTTAAGTGTCCCTTGAGAGGACAGTATCAGTGAGTCCACTTTGTGCCCACCAATGTAGCATGCACAGGATCCCCAGCTTCTCTCTGTTTGCACCTGTCACTAAAAATCTGAGGTGCTGGAGTCTCTGTGGCATGGCAGCTGCCCCAACTGGGGAATTGTTCTGTGTTTGGTTTATTCATTGGATATTTAGCAAACACAGCTGCATGACCAGACAAATGCCTGCCTGCCCCGGTGGGACTTATGCTTTGATGGGCAGGGTTGGACACAAATGCAATGTACAGCAAAACATAGCAGGCACAGAGTGCAGGAGCATGCTATTTATAGGGAGCAGTCAGGGCAGGTATCCCAACAAGGGGATGGAGCAGAGGCCAGAAGGAAGTGAGGAACCAGCTTTGAGGATATCTGAAGGAGGAGTGATCCAGAGGGGGCTGTGTGAACAAAGGCCCAGTAGTGGGTATGGGCCTGGATGTGGAAGAGGAGGAAGACAGCAGTGTGGCATGGGGAGGGAGGAAGGGAGAGCTGATAAGCATGGGAGTGGGGAGAAGCTCCTTCTGACCCCCTGCTTGCTCTTTGAACAAAGCATGCTTTGCAGCTTCCCTTGGCCCCTCCACCTGGAACCCAGTGTCTCAGTCTCCCAGAGATCCAGACCTACCAATCTCTGTCCCTTTCAGCTGTGCCCTGAGTAACGTGAAGAAGGTGTCCCTGGAGCTGGGAGGGAAGTCGCCTCTCATCATCTTTGCTGACTGTGACCTCAGCAAGGCTGTGCAGATGGTGAGGGCCTGCCTTGGGGGGTGGAGGTGGGGCCCCCATCTCTGATTCTACAGTCAAACTCACACATTTGGCCTAGATGGGCAGGAAGGGACCTAGTGGACAAGGAATGACATATGCCTTCCAGAAAACAAATTTCTCAAGAAGTTTCATAACTATCAGGCTTCCTGAGATCAACTTCACAGAATGGGAAATCTAAGCTACAGTTCCATCTGTTCTGAAATCAGCATGATGACTTTTCACTTTTTCTGTGTCCACTTGCCCAGTTCCTCCACTGCCTCACTGGGCATCCTCAGGCAAGTTATTCAAGTTTCTGGGCTTTGTGTTCTCACCTGTATCATAGGGAGAATACTCCTATGGTTATTACAGGGATTCAGCAAGCTATTAAGTCTGAAGAGCTAAGAAGATCTGGCAGGTGCTTTGTCAGTGGTTCTTATGTTCATACCGTCATTGTCATTGTTATGCTTTGGTCCCTCTCTCCAACCTGTGGGAGTAAGCCAGTTCAACCAGGTATCCAAATATGCCCAATTCCATCTAAGTCTCACTGTGCCTTAGAGGACAATGTGACACACAGCATAGACATGAAAGGGAGTGCAGCCTCAGATAGGGAAACTGAGGGAGGCAACTCCATCAGCCCAAGGATCTTGGAACCAGTGCCAAGACCATTGCCGCAGGCCCAGAGGCCCAGGCCATGTTTTTGGGCAGTGCAATCCCAGCTGCCAGGAGAGCCAAGCTCTCGCTCCTCCCTTGCCCCTCACCCCCCAACATAAGGCTTTCAGGTCCAAAATGCAGGCTCCCTTGAGCCTCTGAGGACACTTATTTTAGATTCCTGCTGGGAGTTCTCTCAGGTCTAGGCTGGCACCCAGTCCCTCCCAAGACAGGGGGATGTCTGCCTGCCTTTGTCTGCCATCTGCTGCCTGCTCTAAGCTAACAGACTCCCCAGGGGCACCCGCAAGAATGTGGACTCTGACCCTTCCTGCCTCACCCCAGGAAGCATGCCTGCATACAGGGTCTTCTCTCCACTCGCTCTTGTCCTCCACTTTCTGTAATGTGGACACAGGTGTCCCCTAGGGGATGGGGATGGGACTCATCTCTCGTCTTGAGGTGACTAAATAATGAATAAAGCCTGTATGTCTAGGCTGGCCCTGGCCTGCCGTCCCATTGGAGGTTAGGACACACACATTCCTCCCATTCCCTATGAGAAGGTGGTATCTGGGCCTGGTGGAATGTGGGGGAATGGGACCTTGGGAGAGGTTGTAAACCAGCATCCTTATCCATTCTCCAAAGGGGTTGAGCTCCGTCTTCTTCAACAAGGGGGAAAACTGCATTGCAGCAGGACGGCTTTTTGTAGAGGACTCGATCCATGACAAGTTTGTACAGAAGGTGGTAAGTTCTGCCGCAGAGTCTTCACTGGGATGGCCACCTGTGCTTCAGGGGTAAGGGGCAGGGAGGCAGGGTTGGGCCAGGTGGAGTCGGGTACTGTCCATCTGAGTCAGGAAACCCTCAGGCAAAGCTGTATCCTTTTCCATGTGTTTTTATTATTTCAGCAAGAAATGAAAACCCTGCAGCTCAAACTGGCATAACCCAAAAGGGCCTGTTCTAGGTTCCTTAGGTTCCTGTTCTAAGTTCCACAGCAGTGAACCCTAGCCCAGGAATTCAGGTGCATGTAGCTCACTGTGGGTGAGCTGTGAGGGGAAGCCTGGGAGGTGGGAGAGAACAGGGGAGGACAGAGACAGGACATGGTCTCAAGTGACATCCATCCCTAGCCTGACCCACAAATAGAAGGTCTGGAGCGCAAATGATACCTCTTAGGTGTACCCCTGGGGTCAAGGGGCCAGGCTTTTGTTCCTTGTCAACAGTTGTTGGCTGTGAGTTTTAGTGGACTAAAGGAGGTCTCCCTGGGACCTGGGACCAGCAGCACCCACCTGTCACGGCTGCTGCAGGGTGGGTACACACAGGAAAAGAGGATGGGGTGTGGCACTCACAGCCTCTTCTATGTTCTTACAACACAGGAGCAGAGGAGAGTTTACTCTGTCTCCACTGACTCTGTTGGAAAAGGCTGTGAGGGAGCATGCTGGTTGGTGTGACTGGATCCCAGGTCCATCCCTGGTCCATTCAGTGATTGTACAGCCTACAGGACTCTGGTTGGCTAAGCTTCAGCCATGAGCCCTTCCCCACATCCTGGAGAGCAGAGTCTGATCCCAGCGAATATGAGAGAAGATGCTGGAACACAGCCTTTTTTTTTTTTTTTAAATCTTTTATTTATTCACTTGACACACAGAGAGAGATTACAAGTAGGCAGAGAGGCAGGCAGAGAGAGAGGAGAGAGGAGGAAGCTGGCTCCCTGCTGAGCAGAGAGCCCGATGTGGGCCTCGATCCCAGGACCCTGGGATCATGACCTGAGCCGAAGGCAGCGGCTTTAACCCACTGAGCCACCCAGGCGCCCCACAGCCTTTATGTGTAGATTTAAAAAACTGTATTTAGGAAGCCAGGAAAAAAGAGAGAGCAGGACTGGGACAAGGTGAGGCAGCTTTTAGGAAGGAGTTCTGGAGGGGGTCTTGGATAATGGGTAAAAATATGAAAGGCAGTGAGGAAAGAAACAGGAATTCTAGAAGGGAATGTAACAGCTTTTGCCACATGACAAGCTATTCCCAAAACATAGTGGCTTGGGCTAACAGCCATTCATGCAGTAATGGTGTTGTGGATGGGCACTGTGGGCACCAGTCCAGGTTCACCTGAGCTTCCTCGTGCATCTGAGGTCAGTGGGGGCACTTGGTGGCTGCCTTGGGATGACTCGTCTTTGTCCCTGGGATCCTGCTCAGACACATGCAGGGCCAATGGCAGGACTCCTAAGAGTGAGAACAATTATGTAGAGGCTTCTTGAGACTCCTCAGGTTTGCTTCTGCCACATTCTACCTGCCCAAGCAAGTCACAGGCCAGCCCAGATTCAACCCTATCCAGATGAGAAATGAATACAATGCATAACCCACTGCAGTTTGGGAGCTGGGCAGCCTGACTGAGAGAGTCTTTCACTGCAACAGACCCAACACAGGACTAGCTGAACCTGAGGCATGGATGGGGAGTCATGATAGAGGGCCCAGGAGGGGGCAGCTCACTGAGTGGATGTAGTTGTGGGAAACATAGCTGGGCAAGCCCCTGTCCCTTCCAGGTCTGCAAAGGAGTAATCAACCCCTCCACAGGGTGAGGTCAGGGGTCAAAATCCCAGGAGAACTGTCAGGATAGTTTCAGCTCCCAAATATAGGAAGTGAGAGACACATCCAGGACACTCAGCATTATTGCTCTTGGCATCCTAGGGATGGAGTTGGGAGTAGGCGAGAGTTGGTGGCCAGCTAGGAACAGGGAAGGGGAGCAAAGCAGGGGATGGGGACCCTTCAGCACAGAAGAGCTAAGGGGTCCTTGGTGAGAGGGTAGGGGGTAGCCCTTGAGTGCTTGAGTGTCTTCTGATTCGGCCTGGCTGGGGGGTATAGAGTCTGAATGGAGGGGTGAAGTAGCCCTGGCCTCAGAGGAAGAGGGGGCATCAGGCCTGACCTTGAGGTATCTACAGTGAGGGTGGAGATGACTTTGTTTGGTCTTAAGAAACTGAGGAAGAAGCCTGGAGAGATTTGACAAAATGGGAGGGGTGAACCCCAACCAGGAGCCCAGAAGGTCTGATGTCTACCTCCCACTGCTTATGCTATCTGAGTTCTTTTCCGTAGCATAGCATCCTACATTCAGGGGCTTTTAGGACTCTCTGCGTCCAGCCCCAGAATTCATTAGATACCATGTAGCACATGTTTTGTGGAGACCAAAACCCATGTCTCCAGGGTGCAAAGCCTAGACCTACTTTTAGGTTGGCTGAGGCAATAGGGGAGGCTTTCCAGAGGAGGGGACCTTGAATCTGGGCTCTGAAGCAGGAAAAAGTGGAAGTAGGAGTGGGTGGACTCAAGCCCCAGGCCTCTCCACTTAGAGTTTTTTCCTCTTGTCACCAGGGCATTGCAGCAGGACATGTGTCTCATTGCCCCACCCCCATTCCATAGCCTGAAGGCCCCAGACAAGGATTCTCTCAGCTTCTCAGCCTGTGACGCTGGGTGTAGGACCACTGTAGGACACACTAATTGCTGACCCATGTCTGGCCCTCACCCTATCCCTGGACACCTCTGTTTTCTCAGCCTGACTGATGCTAGGCTTTGGTCTCTTTGCACATTGGAGACTTTTGGGGTTTCAGACTGGAAGGCAGGTTTGGAACCAGAATAGAGGCTGTCCTGTGGGCATGTGGACTTTCTTCAGGGCCCAGTGGCTGGTCACCAAACATGCAAACATGTTAGGCGGGTCAGGTTGGTAATATCATCAGAAACCATGGTACCTGAGCAGGACCTGACTGGGAGGACTCTCCACAGGTAGAAGAGGTGAAGAAGATGAAGATTGGCAACCCTCTAGACCGGGACACCAACCACGGGCCGCAGAACCACCAAGCCCACCTGCAGAAGCTGGTGGAGTACTGCCAGCGTGGTTTGGACGAAGGGGCCACTCTGGTCTGTGGTGGGAGTCAAATCCCTCGGCCAGGTCAGTCAGAGCACTTCCGGCTCACTGGGGTGAACTGGAGGGGAGGTAGCATTGCCTCTGGTCTTCTGCCCCACTCCGACTAGAGGTATGCAGAGGTTAGGCTCCCAGGCCTCAGGGCTCATCTGAGACGTTGGCTGTGGTGGCCTTGGCTATTTGGACCCCAGCCAGACCAGGTGTGTATTGGCAAGGTGAAGACACCAGAGCTGAAATCTAGTCAGTGCTGGTTTAATGCATATCATAGTAGACTCTGATTTGCCACAAATATCTCCACATCCTTAAAGTTCTTTCCTCCTGTGATACCATGGCACTGGCTTTCCTGTCTTTCTGTTTTTGGTGTTATTTCTCAGTGGTCACTTTTCACTAAACCTCCCTTTCTACCTGTGCCTTAAATGGAGGTATAGCCCCAAGTATATCCTGAGCTTGAAGCGCTTCTCATGGCAGTCCCTTTCCCTGGAGGGTCTCATCCCTGCAGTGGCTCTCACCCTCCCAAGTATCTGTCTCCAGGCTCCTCCTCATTCAAAAATCCTGACCACCTAGACACTTCCACCTGCGTGTCTCCAGACCCTTCAGACTGAATGGGTACCAAATCCATCACATCATCTGAGTGTACTGACCCAGACCTACACTTGCCTTTCTAGAATCTTCCATCTTGTAAAGTCACTGGACCCAGAGAAGCAGGGGCTGCAGCATGGATTGTTTGAACTGCTTCCTTGTCAGACTGCCTACCACATGGGGACAGGCACCATATCTGGCTTCTACACCATTAGGTCCTTCATGCCAGCACTGAGACTCACACCAAATCTGAGTTAATCTGATGGTAGGAAGGAGGGAAGGAAACAACAGATTCTAGACTCCTCTGTTTTCCTGACCCCCTACTTTAAATTAATTGCCTTGTTTTCTTAAGTTAAAAATCTTTCTTCCTCCCCTGCATCCCTGCTGCCATACTGCCGACTCTGCAGCTCATTTTGCCTGCTTCCTCACATCTGCTTCTTGAGGAACCTCTTGTACCATGTTAATCCTTTTCTCAAGGTAGTTGCTAGAAGTCTGATTATCTCTTCCCAATGCTGAAGCAACTTCTGCAGTGACCCATTCTCCTGCAGTAGCAAGCTCAAACTCCTCACTTCATACCCAGGGTCTTCTATGGTCTGTTGCTAACTGGCTTGCTCATGACCCATGCTCCCGCCACATTTTACTCTCTCTGAGTACATCTCACGTTTTCCTGCTCCCTGGGCTTCAGCTGTTCCTCTGATTAGCAAACCTCTCCCCATTTCCTCAGCTGGTGAATTCATCAACCAGTTCAAATAAGATCCAGGCCCAGACCATAGGTACTCCTGTGTCACAGATACTCCCTGGCACCTCATACAGTGACAGTTTTATAGCCACTGATGGCCACTGATGGCCACCCTCTTCCCTGCCCTGGGTAGACTAGGGGCTCCATGAAACCAGAGTTCAGGGTCTGATGGGAGAGAGTGAAGTGAAGGCATGGTTTGCAGAACAGTTCGAGGGGTGCCTCACCCAGAAACCAGGAAACTGGGGAGCCACTGTCACCACCCCCTGGCCTGAGGGCCAAGAAGAGGGAGCAGAATTTCTGGAACTGGTGACAGGCAGAGCTGTGAGGTACAAACCCAACTAGAGGTCAGAGGATGGAGGAGCCTCATGTGGGCGGAGTCCAGAAGGGCAGAGAAGAGTACAGAAAGAATAGGAATGGAACAGAGCCTGGCCAGCGCAGAGCCTCCGGCACCTAGTGGGCAACCTTCATTTGCAGACTGAGAGGATACAGGCCATACCACATGAGTCAACAGGTGTTAATACCTAATATAGCTTTTTAAAACTGTAATTAATGTTAAAACATAGTATTTTAATGTATGAAAAGTATGGAATATTTTATTAAGTTGTTTTTAAAGTTAATTTTTCCCCTAAAAACTGGAAAGAGAATATTTCAAGTCTCTCAATTTTCCTTTAGTCAGGCTAAATTATATCTCAGTCCAGTAGAGTCTTGGGGTCCCCAGGCTCTGTGTCTAGAGGAGAAATAGAGGAAGCATTTCTGCTGTCAGAAGTGGTTCCTTCTACAACCGGGGCCTGTAGAGACAGCAGTCTGGATGGGAGGAGGTGGTGGGTGTGTGTTGACAGGAGAGCAAGAGCACTAGGGCATCAGCACCTGCACCAAGGGGCCAGGAAGCAGGGAGACAGTACTGAGAGGTCCCATCCATCAGAACCCATGCCCACCCCCCCCACCTCAACCTACTCCATAGGGACTGATGGAGAGCCATCTGAGGGACTGCACTAGGTAAAGAATCACAACTCTATCACAGACCAACACTGAGCTGCTCATCTTCCGCAGCAGCATTGAGTCGAAAGGGTTGTGAAGATCTTGAGAACTCATAAGCTTGGGGCAGGAAAGCCACCCACCATCTGTAGCAGCCACCACACGGGTGTCACAAAGTGCGAGATGTGTGCATGGTGGCTGGTGGGGCCCAGACCTGGCTGGGGAGAGGACCGCCCACCTGCAGACCATGGACGTGTTTCCCCCATAGGTTTCTTCTTCGAGCCAACTGTTTTCACGGACGTGGAGGACCACATGTTCATAGCCAAGGAGGAATCCTTTGGGCCCATCATGATCATCTCTCGGTTTGCTGATGGGTAGGTAGTCCTGCTTATGTCTCTTGAGAGACTGCTCCTCTTCCATGTCTTCCTGGGGTCTGTCTTTGAGCTTTGTGGAGGGGAGTGCAGAAAGGGAATGCAGATAGGGCGGGGGTTGTGGGTGCAGCCTAGCTTCCTGTGGAGTCCTTCTCAACTGCTGAAGTTAGGAGAGCCTGAGGGGACCAGCAAGGCTCGGTCCCACTGAGAGTTTCTTCATTGTCTCTCTGATGCCTCTCACAGCATGCTGGGTTCTGTTCTTATCCACCACTGTGTAATAAACCACCCCAAACCACAGTGACTTAGAATAACAAGTTACTTAATTCACTCGCAAGTCTTCAATTTGGTCAGGGTTCCATGTAGTTGGCTGCTTCTGCTCTGTGCCACATCGGGGTGCTCCCCAGCACCCAGATCCCTCAAGGAGGCCAGGTGGAAGTTGCAAGCCTCCTCAAGAGCCATCAGTTGGCCTCAGAAAGCCCAGAACCTCACTTCCACCTGTCCTGTTGGTCCATCAAGTCACTGAGGCCAGACCTGGCCCAAAAGGAGAGGAACTGGACTGTCATAATTGCTCTACCACAGGCTTTTTTCCTGACTATTATTTTTCAGAGTAACATCTTTCAGCAGATTACAGAAGGGCATTTCATTCTCGATATGCTATACTTCTGTCAAAAAATTATCAAAATTTTCTTTACATGCTGATTGTATTAGGATGAGATACTTTTCTCCCATTTACCAACCATTGTTCCCAGTCTTCAAGCCTGTGATGTCTTTGGATGCCCCCAGTGTAGCTGCCCAAGGAATGCCTTTCCTTATGTGGTGGGTCCCCAGTCTGCGCCCCCCTCCTCAGGCTCCCATCCACCTCTCTACATAGTGAGGGACTGACCCATGATAACCAGAAGGGAATGACTCTGCTCTGCCTCCTCTCTGTCATTCTTTCCTCTTTGCTTGGCTAGTCTATCTCCTCCATACTTTCTGTAGCCCAGTGCATTTGCTCAGAGGGTCCTATGTGGTGGGGAGCTTGGAGTGGGCCGGGCACCTCCCTGGGAGGAAGGGGTGCAGGTCTTTGTCTCATGCCCCATGACCCTCCTCACAGCATTCTTCCTGGGTTTTCCCTGCAGTGACGTGGACACTGTGCTGTCTCGGGCCAATGCCACGGAGTTTGGCCTGGCCTCTGGCATCTTCACTAGGGACATCAACAAGGCCCTGTATGTCAGTGACAAGCTGGAGGCAGGCACCGTGTTTGTCAACACATACAACAAGACTGACGTGGCTGCTCCCTTTGGAGGGTTCAAGCAGTCCGGCTTTGGCAAAGACCTCGGTAACCTAATCCTAAACATCTGTTAAGGCCCCTTGGTGCCAGGGCCTGTCCTGGGGGCTGGGCATGTAGCATTGACAAGTGGAAGGGGACAGGGGATAATTAAGGCAGTAAGCAAGATCCTGCTAGGAAGTGAGGAGTGCAGGAAGTGGACAAGACAGGGTGATCTGGTGAGGAAGACTGGGAGGGTAATTTTAGTGGGGACCGCTGTGGGCCTCTCCAAGGAGGTGGCACCTGCGCTAAGGTGCGAGTGGCTGGAGGAGGTGGTGTGAAGACCTGAGGGTATGTGTGAGGGCAGAGAGGACAGCAGGTCCTGAGAGAACCAGCTTTGGCTTGGGAGCTGTAGAAAGGGGCCTGGATGCAGGGATGGGGAAATCTGGAGGGGAGGAGGCTAGAGAGGCAGGCAGGGAGCCAGAGAGCATGGCCCTGGGGGCTGAAGTCAGAGCCTCAACCACAGAGAGGGGGAACTGTGGAGGCCGAGTGTGGAGGCCAGTGGGGCAGTGTGAATCACCAGTGTAGAGACACTGTCACCCAGGTGGGTAGCCAAGCCTGGCCTGCTAGGGGAAGTGGAGGTCTGGTCTAGCACTCCTCTTTCCGTAGGCTGTGGTGTGATATAGGATGAGCACTGCTCTCCCCATCCTGGCACCATGGAATCCAACAGTTGAGGACTGGCTCCAGTTGGTGATCCCAGCTTTGATGCCCAGCAGTGGGGGGGGGGGGACAGGGAAGGGCACCATTTGTGACAGTGGGTGTCTCCCAGAGCCTCATCCCTGAGCCCAGCTCAGGATCCTTGGGGAGGTTTGAGCTGAGGCTTGACCATAGAGAGGTTGCTATTTTGTTTTTTACCCCCCATTCCATCCTTCATACCCTACAGAAAACCCCAAGGATCCTTGTGAAAGAAGCCCCAACAACCCCCCCCAAAGTCTGACACTGTACACTGCACACACAGAGGTGGGACTCACACTCAAACACACATACACACACACACACACACATACACAATGTTGGACAGTCCTTCTCCCTTTGTCCCTGTCTGCCACCTCTTCCTGCCCCTTCCTTCTTGGTTCCTCCATTGAAATATACAGGGGCCACTGTTATTCAGGTGGCTGTGGGTGCCAAGTCCCCAGGATCCTATCTCTGTCACTTATGGCCCTGCCCCTGAGCTGCTCCCACTCATCCTCTCTGCTGCCACCTTGTCCTGTGTCCTGTGCACATAAACCAGGCATCCCCAGTAACCCACTGCGGTTTGGCCCAGAGACCTCAGCAGGCCCTGACTGACAAAGCGTGGCTCCTGGAGCCAACCTTAGCAGGTACGGGAGATGTCAGGCAACCACAGGCTCCACATACTGGTTGTGGGGTCAAACACATCAGCTGGAGAACACAGCCAAATTCTGGGTGCCTGTGACTCCCTTTCCTAGTAGGAGCATGACCTGGAATTAGATGGGGGGCAGCAGTGGGGACAGGCAATGGGCTGGTACTTCTGGGTGGTAGGAGGGCACCAGAGGGCCCCTTGACTGCCCTCAGGGTGATGGGGCTGCCACCGCTGTAGAGGAGATAGAACAGGGAAGTTCCTGGAACAGTTGCTCCCAACTAGTCTGTATTCCAATGTCTGTGGTGGAATCCTTACCACTCCCCACCCCACAACTGATGCCAGACCTCCCAGGGCCTTGGTTTCTCTTCTGTAACTGGGGCTGACCCCACCTTGTTGCTGCAGGGCTCTGTGAGATAAAAAGGCTGCAGCACTCGCAACAAAGTGGGGCCAGCCCTAGGGGTCGCTGTGAGGGTGCCCTTTCCCCATGGCACATACTGTCTTGCAGGAGAGGCGGCCCTGAACGAGTACCTGCGGGTCAAGACGGTTACTTTCGAGTACTGAAGAAAGAGCTCCTGCGAGAAACCCCCCCTTTCCACGATGTGTCCTTGCCCTCCACATCCAGGCCTGAATCAGGCCTATCTTCTCAGGGGGAAGCCAGGTCTGCTTCCCTGGAGTTCCCACCTTCTCACCTCCTCCTTACCATGTAGCACGTCCACAGGAAGTGCTGGTGGAAGTCTCCTGCCTGTACCCCTGTCCCCGCTGGGTCATCCCCGCCCCTGTCCAATCAGACTGGCCTTTGGCTGGGTGAGAAAGTGGCCCCAGGATGAATAAAGTTTCTGGCCAGTGACAGCCCTGTGTCTCTCCTTTCCATCTGAGGGTGCTCCTGAATAGCCCTGCCAGTCCAGGGCTAGCAGGATCAGCTAGGATGAAGCTAGGTGTGGGGGACATCTGTGGGATCACTCCTGGGAAATACAGAGCAGAGGAAGCAGGATGAGCAGCAGAAACCTCCCACTGTGATTCAGCTCTGTCTTCCTGGCACTGTGTTGCCCCAGGCTGAACTTTCAGAGCTGGGGGATAGGAGTTCCATCTTTTCCTCCACTGTGTCTTCTGTGTGTCTCTGTGGATTTCCCCCTTGGCCCCAAATCCTGCTTTGTCTTTCTCCTCTCACCCTGAAGGACTCTGGGGCCCTCTCTTCTTCACCTCCACCCCCTAGGTCCCAAACATTACACCTCCACTTAGTTGATGTTGCCTCAGTTTACCCCATGTGGCACTCTCTGCTTGACATTTCAACACCCCAGCCCACCTGGCTCTGCCCCATTGGGCTCCATGGGATCTGAAGTCCCCCTATTCCCCCTGCAGTTTCCTTGGATTGGTTAGGAACATCCAGGCCCAGGCTTTGCTCATCTGGCTTCCCTGAAAACAGCCCTTCCCAGCAGAAGAGCAGGCAACACGTGGAGCACAGGCCCGTCTGAACCCAAATAGAGCCAAGAAACCTTTTTCTTCCCTCTTCAGACACACACACAGAGAGCTTGATTTCAGCCAGAGTGCCTCCCTACAGTTCCGCTTGAGATCTCTGGTTTAGATGTTCAGGGCTGGGCTCCTACCTTTCTAGCTTCCCCTCTTCTTAAGAATTCTCCTGAAACTGTAAAGTAAGTATATAAGTAAAACCACCCTGCTTTCCCCTGCTATCTATTTCTTTCCTGTTGTGACTTCTTTACTTTTATACAGAACACTTCACTTCTGACACTTCTGGTCACATGTGGCGGCTGTTTCCCACATCAAGCAATTCTCTATGACACCAGCTTGGTGTCCTATAATTTAGCTCAAATCTGACACTATCCACCCAGAGATAGTGTCAGATCCTACAGATTAAGAGCTCAGTCCCACAAAACTGTTCCCACCCACTTTAGATGCCATTCACAAATAGCAGATCTCTAGGTTGCCCCACAACTTGTATCTGATTTGGCTACAAATGGGAGGTTCCCATGTTTCCCACCTGGAGTTACAATACTTTTCTAGAGGGTCTCACAGATCTCAGAGAAATTTTATATTTACCAGAGTAATAAGGATATGATAAAGGATACAGATGAGCAGCCAGATGAAGAGATGCATAGGGTGAGGTCTGGGAGGGTCCTGAGCACAGGAGTCTCTGTACCTGTGGAGTTGGGGTGGGTGTGGAGGTCTCTGCCAACCTGGAAGCTCTCCAAACCCCATACTACTGGGATTTTTATGGACTCTTCCTCACATATTCATGATCAATCATTAACTCCATTTCTAGCCCCTCTCTTCTCTCTGAAGATTGGTTGGACTTGGAGGCTGAAAATGCCAAACTTCTTTTTTTTTTTTTTAAAGATTTTATTTATTTATTTGACACAGAGAGAGAGAGATCACAAGTAGGCAGAGAGGCAGGCAGAGAGAGAGGAGGAAGCAGGCTCCCTGCTGAGCAGAGAGCCCGATATGGGCCTCGATCCCAGGACCCTGAGATCATGACCTGAGCCGAAGGCAGAGGCTTTAACCCACTGAGCCACCTAGGCACCCGAAAATGCCAAACTTCTAATCATGGCTTCATCTTTCTGGTGACCAGTCACCATCTAGAAGCCCAACTGATCAGCTCGATAGAATAAAAGATACTTCTAGTGCTCTTCTTATTAAGGAATTTACAAAGGTTCTGGGATCCCTCTGTCAAATATGGGATCAGAAACAAATATTAGTGTTCTTATCACTTAAGAAATTACAAGGATTTCAGGAGCTCTGTGCCAGGGACCAAGGGCAGAGACCAAAATGCATTTTCTATTGTCTCACAATAACAAGGGTGAGACTAGTAATTTACTCATTTCCTTTATACTCTTCTTTCTTGAGTTATAGAACTCCAAATTTTATATGGGCACATGGCTGAGCTGGAAAAAAAAAAAAACAGAATTCCTAAAAAAAAAAAAAAACAAAAAAAAAACAAAAACCAGAATTCCCAACTTCCTTTGCAGTTAGGTGATGGTCATGAACCTGAGCCTAGCAGATGGAATGTGAATGGAAGTGATTACCCTCGAGTCCAGAGACATGCCCTTTAAAGAGGGGTAATGCTGTTGCTCTCCCACTTTTCCTCCCCTTGGGCTGGCTGTAAGAAGACCCAGGAGACAGGGTGGTGGGCATTTTCTGACCATGCAGATATGGCAACTCCTGTGGAGGGTGAGCAGCACACAATGACCGACACCTGAATCCCTAACATCATGGAGGTGCGTATCAACCAATATGACTGGTACACCGGAGAAATAAACTTTTTGCTTCTTGTGATTTTTAATGCATTTATCTTTGTCCACATTAACTGAAGAGTTAAAGGCATTTTAGAAATATAATAAAATAAAAAATACATGAGCGATTTGGGGCAAAGACGAATGCAGCAGAAGGATAAAATCAGGAGTGCGCTTGGCATCAAAACTGTATGCTGTGAAATTTTATGCCATTTTAAAGTTGGACCACAATTTAGCTCGGCGTTTTCTAGCTGACAAGATTGTGAAGGAACCGGACCTGTGATCTAGCTCACAGTGTCCATATGAGAGAAGAAACCAACTAGTTTTTCTGCTGCATAGAAAGAAACCTATTTTGTGAGTTGTCCTAAAAAACCCCAAAAACCAAAAAATATTTTACCATGTGATGACCACTACCTTATACTATTTTGTAGTAGGGTGTTAAGCTGCAAACTGCTGTATCTCGTGACCTTTGGCAAGGTAGGCTGAGCACATGTTGACCCACTGGCAGCCCAAGCGACCAACATGGTGGCATGGTTGGAATACTACATACTCCTCCAAATACAGTGGGGTGTGGTGGAGAGGAGGATGGACTCTAAAGCTCATTTTTAGCTCTCTGTTGATCTTACTTGATCTAAACATGATGATCCAGAGGAAATAGAGTTCACTAGAAGCCATTTCAGGCAGAGCCTTGCATTTCTTCAGAAGAAATGTTCTGATGAGGTAAAAAGGGACTGGTGGGGATGTTCAGGATCAGAAGATGACCACAGGCTTGCTCTATGTAATACAGAGAAGTGGACTTTTAAATATGTGTAGGGAGGAGGTGGACCTGGCAAATGCTGTGGAGGGAAGGTGGGAAAGGTGACCCCTCAGTGGCTGAGGCAAATGGTCTTTGGGGGATATGTGGGAGTATGTGGTGGAAACATCTTTCCCTTCTTCCTCCAACCTCAACAATTCCTCATTATTCCCTGTGCTTTCCTGTGAACTGCTTTTCTTGGGCAAACCCCCAAAAAGAGATGGTTTGTGTACCCAGGGAGACACAGGCAGAGGAGAGTGTAGGAGCAAAGAACGTTCCAGAGAACAAGTGGTTGCGTGAGTACACACTTAGGTATGTTGGGTTGCACGTCCATCTGTAATCCTTCAAAAGCACTGCTTCTCCCAGGGGAATGTGTAAGGTGCATTGGGCAGTGAGTCCCTGGAGGGCACTCTAACCACAACCCCAGTGTCATGGGGTCCTCTGAGCTGGGCCAAGGAGTGAAGTACCCTTATAAACTGCAGTTCAAATTGGTAGAGGAGTTTAACAATATATTAAAGACCTGAGGATATGCATTACTCTACAAAGAACATCAAATTGAAATCCTTCCTTCCATACAGTAAGCAGTCTTGCCCAGAATACATGTATGAAACCAGTTCACTTAGAAACACAGTCCTGGTACACAGTAGACATTTGATAAGTATCTAGGAATGAATGACTTGATAAATATGTCTCACACTGGTCTTAGATGAGGTACTAAACTTCCTCTGTGCTTCAATCCCCTCATCCATAAAATGTCACAGTGTTTTGAAAATTGCCTAACCCTCAGCGAGGACAAGGTAATATTAACTTCCATTTGATTCATGGAGTGGATTAGATAAATTTCAAGGTCTAGTTTATATTAAAGTTGTTATTTGTTCATTGAACTAATGTTTAGTGCCTGCTATAAAAATCGAGGGCAGAATGTATAGCTTGTTTACTTCATGACCCCCAATGCTTAGGAAAGGCTTCATGTATTTATTGAAATAAATTATTATTGACCAATTGAATAAAGCTGTATGCTGATCATTCTAAATACTTACTTCAATGGGTTATCTTTTAGAAAAAAATGCATTATCACAATTCTTTCAAGAAGCAATAAAGAACTGACCAAATTTGTTTAGTTTTGGAAAAACATGGAAGAGCCAACTCTTACAGTTACCTCTGTATCTTTCAGGATTGGCTAGTTTAACAATTCAATTAGCTTGTTTCTTAATTATGCTGTCTGTCCATCACATTGTCAGGGGCTCCTTGTTCCAAGATAATAACATCTGCCTGGCAGAGGAAAAAATACCCTGGAGAGTCTGTGTCAGCACTTAGTTGCTCTTCACTGGAAATGACATTGTCACTTCTGCTCCTAATGAAATGGTCCAGTCTAGCCACAGAGACCTACCCAACCAAGAGAGCAGGAGGTTCAGTCTTGATGTGGCTGGAAGTGAGGGAACTGAGGACCAGGGCGAAGCATTAATCACTAACCCCAACAAAGGCTCTCAGTTCAGACCAGTAAAGGTTTTCTTTATCTGCTAAGTAATAGATAATTTTCAAACCTATGTTCCAGTGCATAGAAAAAGATGAATGTTTTCTGATTCTATTTACAGAACTATCATGTCATAGTGTCCAAACTTGACAAAGACAGCAGAAAATCAGATAAAATGAACAAATACACAAATAGCAAGATAGTTAAAATCTGAAATGATATGTTCATAAATTGAATTTGCCTGCAGATAGAGAATAATTCATTATGACCAAATTGTGTGCATACTAGGAATATAAGGATGGTTTAAAGAAAAATGGAATCACCTCCATTGACAATGAAAGGTCATTTTCACGTACACCATTAATCAAATATTCAGTCTGTCAATAACTCTGTGACTTTGGATAAGTATGTAACCTCTCTGATCCTTAGTTTTTCAGATATGTAGAGTGGAATCTTCAGTCCTTACTTCACAATTAAAAGAGTTAGAAGACAATGAATCTGAAGTGTTTGGCATGTGTTTGTGTGCAATGTCAGCGCTCAATGCCAGCTGATTCTATTACCATTAGTATTATCATCACAGTGAATCAATAGATGATTCAGACACATCCATTTCTTTATTCTGCAAATATATATTGAGCACCTAATATGTGCTAGGCATTTTCCAAAAGTAAGTTTCTGCTTCATAAATTCTAGTAGGCAAAAAACAGGAAACCAACAAGCCTAGCCTATACCATGTAGTGATAAGTCTTTGGAAAAAGGGCACCTGGGTGGCTCAGTGGGTTAAAGCCTCTGCCTTTGGCTCAGGTCATGATTTCAGGGTCCTGGGATCGAGGCCCGCATCAGGCTCCCTGCTCAGTGGGGAGCCTGCTTTCTCCTCTCTCTCTGCCTGCCTTTCTGCCTCCTTGTGATCTCTCTCTCTCTCTGTCAAATAAATAAAAATTTAAAATATATTTTTAAAAAAAGTCTTTGGAAAAAATACAGCATTGAGGGAATTAGGAATGCTGTGTTTGGACAAGAGTGGAATGGGAGAGGTACTATTTTTATAGGGTGCTCAGGAAAGATCCTTCTGATAAGGTGGGATTTGAGCAGAGATCTGAAAGAAATGGGAATGAGGTGGGACACCATTCAATAAGTGACACTGTTTCTATCAAGAAATGAAGTTTATTTCTCCATCTCTTAAATTTGCTTGGCCTTGTGACTTTCTTTGACCAATGAGATGTGACAGATATGATGTTGTGCCAGGTCCAAGCCTTGGCCTCAAGAACTCATGAAGCTTTCACTCCATCTGTGCTTGGAACCACTCCCACCCTGTAAACAAGCTTGAGCCAGCCTGGTGGAGGTTAAGAGACATGTGGCTCAACATTGTTGTCCCTGGTTGCACAGAAACCTAGGTGGTCAGCAACTGACTGCAGGCATACACATAAGTCCCAGAGGAGATCAGCAGATGGGCCACTCAGCTGGGCTTAATCTGAATTATTGGACCACAGAATCATGAGATAAATAAATGAGTGTTGTTTCCAGCCATGCAGTTTTGGGGTGGTTTTTTTTATACAGCCAAAGCTAAATGACAGATATAGTTTTAAGAAATGTAGTATCTGAGTCAAAGTTTAAGTGTGGAAACTAGACTATACGGGACATGCATAGAAGGAAGGACACCATTAGAAGGCTGTTCCTTTAATTTAGGTGAGAGGAGGAGGTAGTATTGGTGGAAGTGAGGGGATTGATTTTTCTGGACATTTTTTGAAAGTAGAACTAATAAGATTTGCTGATGGATTGGGTATGGGGGGTGAGAGAAAGGAAAGACTTGAGAAAAATATCCAGATGTTTGGCTTGCACAACTGAAGTCTATAAGTGCCATTTAGTGAGACAGAAAGGACATAGAAGCAAGTTGGGACGGAAAGTTGAGTGGGCTGGATTTGGATGTGTAAAATTTGAAATGCCTATTAAGCATTCACATAGCGATGCCAAGAAGACAGGTTACACAGGTGGAATTAAGGGGAGAGGTCCTGGCTGAAGATGTGGATTGGGATGTCATTGCCATTGAAGGTCCTTAAATAGGACATGACCCTGGATTAGCTCAGCTAGGGCTATGTATAGATAGAGGAGGGGCGCAGACTAAGGACATCCCCTGAGGCATTGCCAGTGTTTTGAGATTGGGAAGATGGGGAGGAACCAGCAAAGGTGAATGAGAAGGAGTGGCCAGTGAGGTAGGAGGAGAACTGAGTGAGAGATATCCTGGACACCAAGCTCAGAAAGGGCCTTTAAGGAGGAGGGAGCCATCAATCAATGGTGTAAAATGCTGTGCAGGGTGAGAACTGAAACTGACACCTGGATTTGTGAACAAGGAGGTTATTGGTGACCTTGAAGTACATTGCTTTGGAGGAGTACTTAGGGCAAAAGCCCAGGGAGAATGAGAGGAGGTTCTTGGAAAGCAGGTACACACAACCCTTTCAGAGTGTTTATAGGAAAGGGATGACTCTGGAAAACAGTATGGAAATTCCTCAAGAAGTTAAAAATAGAGCTCCCCTATGGCCCAGCAATTGCAATACCACGCATTTATCCAAAGGATAGAAACATGGTGATCTGAGGGGCACCTGTACCCCAATGTTCATAGCAACAACGTCTGCATTAGCCAAAGAATGGAAAGAGCCAAGATGTCCTTCAACAGATGAATGGATAAAGATGTGGCTCATATATACAATGGAATATTACTGAGCCATCAGAAAGGATGAATACTTACGATTTACATTGACGTAGATGGAACTGGAGGGTATTTTTGCTGAGCAAAATAAGTCAATCAGAGAAAGACAATTATCATATTGTTTCACTTGTGTGGAATATAAGAAATAATGCAGAGGATCATAGAAGAAGGGAGAGAAACCTGAATGGGAAGAAATCAGAAAAAAACATAAGAAACTCTTGACTCTGGGAAACAAACTGAGGGTTGTGGAAAGGGAGGTGCATGTGGGGGATGGGGTAACTGGGTGATGAGTATTAAAAAGAGCATGTGATCTGATGAGCACTGGGTGTTATATACAACTGGTGAATCACTGAACACTACATCTGAAACTAATGATGTACTATATGTTGGAAATTGAATTTAAATAAAAAGAAAAAAGGAAAAGGCTGGGAAAAGTGGGGTGCAACATGCGGTGCAATTATGGGAATGTTCCACTGGAGAGAGAAAAATGTTATCTTGCAAGGGAGAGAGGGGGTGATAACCACAGTGATGCCTGACTAAGAGGGTATGAAGCTCAGAGCATAAGAAAAGGCCATCCCTTGCTCATTGTTAAGGCTGAGTAAGTAGATATAATCTAATTCAGATGAGGAACATCATTGCTTGATACCACCACTGCCTCTTAATTGCATAACAAGTTTTGGCAATACACTATAGCAAGGAATAAGTACAAATATTGCAAAGGCAAGGAGCCTTTTGTTCAAATCAGTAATCCCATTTTTGAAAATGTATCATAAGGGACTAATTAAGAGTGACAAGGGGAAGCATCAGTACTCTTTGCCCATATCCAGTTCTCCTTGCCTTTCAGACACAAGGAAAAACTGCACTTCCTTGCCCTCTTTTGGGGGGATAGAGCCATGTGGCTAATTCTGGTCAATGAGCTGTGAGGGGATGTGAATGTGTCACTTCTGGGCCAGATCAATTAGTGTCTGAACTGAGACCCTTTCTCCAGTCTGAGGTGGTGACCAGAAACATATGAGAGGGTGCTGCTCTGCCTGCTTAGAGTTCTGAGTGACTTCAGTGGATATGTGGCAGGAGCAAGAAAGTGATCTTTGTGGTCATAAACTGCAGGATTGTTTGTTGACAGTTTATTCTGACTGCTGCAGTGATAGATGAGTGTTCTTCTGGCCATAATTGTTTTTTTTATTGTGTCCAAATACTATTATTATTATTATTATTATTATTATTATTATTATTATTATTATTATTTGCCTGAGGGGTACAGGTCTGTGAATCATCAGACTTACACCTTTCACAGCATTCACCATAGCACAAACCCTCCCCAATGTCCATAACCCATCCACCCTATCCCTACACTCCCACCCCCCAGAAACCTTCAGTTTGTTTTGTGAGATTAGGAGTCTCTTATGGTTTNTCACCAAAGCACAAACCCTCCCCAATGTCCATAACCCATCCACCCTATCCCTACCCTCCCACCCCCCAGTAACCCTCAGTTTGTTTTATGAGATTAGAAGTCTCTTATGGTTTGTCTCCTTCCCCATCCCATCTTGTTTCATTATTTTTCCCTCTCTATCCCACATGACGCCCTGCCCTGCCCCTCAAGTTCTNATCAGAGAGATCATATGATAATTGTCTTTCTCTGATTGACTTATTTCACTCAGCATAATACACTCTAGTTCCATCCACATCGTTGCAAACGCCAAGGTTTTGTTTCCTTTGATAGCTGCATAGCATTCCATTGTATATATATATATACCACATTTTCTTTTNACATCTAGGTTCTTTCCATAGTTTGGCTATTGTGGACATTGCTGCTATAAACATTCGGGTGCACGTGCCCCTGAGGATCACTACCTTTGTATCGTTAGGGTAAATACCCAGTAGTGCGATTGCTGGGTCATAAAGTAGCTATATTTTCAACCANCCAGTAGTGCGATTGCTGGGTCGTAGGGTAGCTCCATTTTCAACTTTTTGAGGAATCTCCATACTGTTTTCCAGAGTGGCTACACCAGCTTGCATTCCCACCAACAGTGTAGGAGGGTTCCACTTTCTCCACATCCTCACGACAACATCTGTCATTTCCTGACTTGTTGATTTTAGCCATTCTGACTGGTGTTGAGGTGGATCTCACTGTGGTTTTGATTTGTATTTCCCTGATGCCGAGTGATGTTGAGCACTTTCTCATGTGTCTGTTGGCCATTTGGATGTCCTTCTTTGGAGAAATATCTGTTCATGTCTTCTGCCCATTTCTTGACTGGATTATTTGTTTTGTGGGATTGAGTTTGAGAAGTTCTTTATAGATTTTAGATACAAACCCTTTATCTGATATGTCATTTGCAAATATCTTCTCCCATTCTGTCAGTTGTCTTTTGGTTTTGTTGACTGTTTCCTTTGCTGTGCAAAAGCTTTTAATCTTGATGAAGTCCCAATAGTTCATTTTTGCCCTTGCTTCCCTTGCCTTTGGTGATGTTCCTAGGAAGAAATTGCTGAGCNCCTTTGGTGAGGTTCCTAGGAAGAAGTTGCTGCGGTTGAGGTCGAAGAGGTTGCTGCCTGTGTTCTCCTCGAGGATTTTGATGGATTCCTTTCTCACATTGAGGTCTTTTATCCATTTTGAGTCTATTTTTGTGTGTGGTGTAAGGAAATGATCCAATTTCATTTTTCTGCATGTGGCTGTCCACTTTTCCCAACACCATTTGTTGGAGAGACCGTCTTTTCTNTCTTTTTCCCACTGGACATTCTTTCCTGCTTTGTCGAAGATTAGTTGACCATAGAGTTGAGGGTCCATTTCTGGGCTCTCTATTCTGTTCCACTGATCTGTGTGTCTGTTTTTGTGTCAGTACCATACTCCTGATGATGACAGCTTTGTAATAGAGCTTGAAGTCTGGAATTGTGATGCCCCCAACTTTACTTTTTTTTTTTCAACATTCCTTTGGCTATTCGGGGTCTTTTCTGGTTCCATATAAATGTTAGGATTATTTGTTCCATTTCTTTGAAATAAATTGCTGGTATTTTTATGGGGATTGCACTAAATGCGTCGATTGCTCTAGGTAGCAGACATTTTCACAACATTTATTCTTCCAATCCATGAGCATAGAATGTTTTTCCACTTCTTTGTGTCTTCCTCAATTTCTTTCATGAGCACTTTATAGTTTTCTGAATACAGATTCTTTGCCTCTTTGGTTAGGTTTATTCCTAGGTATCTTATGGTTTTGGGTGCAATTGTAAATGGGATTGACTCTTTAATTTCTCTTTCTTCTGTTTTGTTGTTGGTATATAGAAATGCAACTGATTTCTGTGCATTGATTTTATATCCTGACACTTGACTGAATTCCTGTATGAGTGCTAGCAGTTTTGGAGTGGAGTCCTTTGGGTTTTCCACATAAAGTATCATATCATCTGCAAAGAGTGAGAGTTTGACCTCTTCCTTGCCGATTTGGATGCCTTTTATTTCTTTTTGTTGTCTGATTGCTGAGGCTAGGACTTCTAGTACTATGTTGAATAGCAGTGGTGATAGTGGACAGCCTTGCCGTGTTCCTGACTTTAGGGGAAAAGCTCTCAGTTTTTCTCCATTGAGAATGATATTCGCTGTGGGCTTTTCTTAGATGGCTTTGATGATATTGAGGTATGTACCCACTACGCCTACACTGTGAAGAGTTTTGATCAAGAAAGGGTGCTGTACTTTGTCAGATCCTTTTTCAGCATCTATTGAGAGGATCATATGGTTCTTGTTCTTTCTTTTATTAATGTCTTGTATCACATTGATTGATTTTTGAATGTTAAACCAACCTTGCATCCCAGGAATAAATCCCACTTGGTCGTGGTGAATAAACCTTTAAATGTGCGGTNAATCCCACTTGGTCGTGCTGAGAATCCTTTTAATGTGCTGCTGGATCCTATTGGCTAGTATTTTGTTGAGGATTTTTGCATCTGTGTTCACCAAGGATATTGGTCTGTAATTCTCCTTTTTTTTAAAGATTTTAATTATTTATTTGGCACACACAGAGAGAGATTACAAGTAGGTAGAGAGGCAGGCAGAGAGAGAGAGGAGGAAGCAGACTCCCTGATGAGCAGAGAGCCTGATGCGGGGTTAGATCCCAGAACCCTGGGGTCATGACCTGAGCCTAAAGCAGAGGCTTTATCCCACTGAGCCACCCAGGCGCCCCTGTAATTCTCCTTTTTGATGGGGTCTTTTTCTGCTTTGGGGATCAAGGTAATTCTGGCCTCATAAAGTGAGTTTGGAAGTTTTCCTTCCAATTCTATTTTTTGGACAGTTTCAGGAGAATAGGTATTAATTCTTCTTCACATGTTTGGTAGAATTCCCCTGGGAAGCCATCTGGCCCTGGGCTCTTGTTTGTTGGGAGATTTTTGATGACTGCTTCAATCTCCTTACTGGTGATGGGTCTATTCAGATCTTCGATTTCTTCCTGGTTCAGTTCTGGTAATTTATATTTCTCTAAGAATGTATCCATTTCTTCCATATTGTCAAATTTGCTGGTGTAGAGTTGCTCATAATATGTCCTTATAATTGTTTGTATTTCTTTGGTGTTGGTTGTGATCTCTCCTCTTTCATTCATGATTTTATTGATTTGAGTCCTTTCACTTTTCTTTTGGATAAGTCTGGCCAGGGGTTTATCAATCTCATTAATTCTTTCAAATGAACCAGCTCCTAGTTTCGCTGATTTGTTCCACTGTTCTCTTGGTTACTATTTCATTGATTTCTGCTCTTATCTGTATTATTTCTCTTCTCCTGCTGTATGTAGGCTTTCCTTGCTGTTATTTCTCTAGCTTTTGTAGGTGNTCAGCTTCTTTAGGTGTAGGGTTAGGCTGTGTACTTGAGACCTTTCTTATTTCTTGAGAAAGGCTTGTATTGCTATATACTTTCCTCTCAGGAGTGCTTTTGCTGTGTCCCAAAGGTTTTGAACAGTTGTGTTTTCATTTTCATTGGTTTCCATGAATTTTTTTAATTCTTCTTTAATTTCCTGGTTGACCCATTCATTCTTGATCAGGATGTTCTTTAGCCTCCATGTATTTGAGTTCTTTCCAACTTTCCTCTTGTGGTTGAGTTCTACTTTCAGAGCATTATGGCCTGAAAATATGCAGGGAAGGATCCCAATCTTTTGGTACCTGTTGAGACCTGATTTGTGACCCAGAATATGGTCTATTCTGGAGAATGTTCCATGTGCACTGGAGAAGAATGTGTATTCTGTTGTTTTGGGGTGGAATGTTCTGAATATATCTGTGATGTCCAACTGGTCCAGGGTGTCATGTAAAGCCTTTATTTCCTTGTTGATCTTTTGCTTCGATGATCTGTCCATTTCAGTAAGTGGGGTGTTAATGTCCCCTAGTAATGTTGTATTATTGTCAATGTGTTTCTTTGATTTTGTTATTAATTGGTTTATATAATTGGCTGCTCCTATGTTAGGGGCATAGATATTTATGATTATTAGATCTTCTTGTTGGACAGATCCTTTTAGTATGATATAGTGTCCTTCCTCATCTCTTATGATATTCTTTGGCTTAAAATCTAATTTATCTGACATAAGGATTGCCACTCCAGCTTCCTTTTGCTGTCCATTGGCATGGTAAATTGTTTTCCATCCCCTCACTTTCAACCTGGAGGTGTCTTTGCATGTAAGATGAGTTTCTTGTAGACAGTATATCGATGGGTCTTGTTTTTTGATCCATTCTGATACCCTGTGTCTTTTAGTTGGGGCATTTAGTCCATTTACATTCAGAGTAACCATTGAGAGGTATGAATTTAGAGCCATTGTATTGCCTGTAGGTGACTGTTACTGTATATTGTGTTTCTTCCTTTCTGGTCTATGTTTCTTTTAGGTTCTCTTTGCTTAGAGGACCCCTTTCAATATTTCCTGTAGGGCTGGCTTGGTGTTTTCAAATTCCTTTAGTTTTTGTTTGTCCTGGAAGATTTTTATCTCTCCATCTATTTTCAGAGACAGTCCAGCTGGATATACTATTCTTGGCTGCATAGTTTTCTCGTTTAGTGCTCTGAATATATCATGCCAGCTCTTTCTGGCCTGCCAGATTTCTGTGGATAGGTCTGCTGTCGGTCTAATATTTCTACCATTGTATGTTATAGACCTCTTGTCCTGAGCTGCTTTCAGGATTTTCTCTTTGTCACTAAGACTTGTAAGTCTTACTATTAGATGATGGGTGTGGACCTATTTTTATTGATTTTGAGGGGGGTTCTCTGTGCCTCCTGGATTTTGATGTTTGTTCCCTTCACCAAATTAAGGAAACTCTGTACTATAATTTGCTCCAGTATACCTTCTGCCCCCCCCTCTCTGTCTCTTCCTCTTCTGGGATCCCAATTATTCTAATATTGTTTCATCTTATGGTATCACTTATCTCTCGAATTCTCCTCTCATGGTCCAGTAGCTATTTTTCTCTCTTTTCCTCTGCTTCTTTATTCTCTGACATTTTGTCTTCTAAATCATTAATTCTGTCTTCTGCCTCATTTATCCTAGCAGTAAGAGTCTCTGTTTTCAATTGCACCTCATTAATAGCTTTTTTTGATTTCATCTTGGTTAGATTTTAATTCTTTTATTTCTCCAGAAAGGGTTTTTATTTCTCTAGAAAGGGCTTCTCTATTATCTTCCATGGTTTTTTCGAGCCCAGCCAGCACCTTAAGAATCGTCATCCTGAACTTTAGTTCTGTCATATTACTAATGTCCACATTGATTAGGTCCCTAGCTGTCATTACTGCCTCTTGTTCTTTTTTTGTGTGTTGATTTTTTCTGCCTTGTCACTTTATGCAGATAAGAATAGATGGATGAGAGAACAAAATACTAAAGTGTAGCAATGACCTTAGAGAAATATACACTGGGCGCCTGGGTGGCTCAGTGGGTTAAAGCCTCTGCTTTCGGCTCAGGTCATGATCTCAGCGTCCTGGGATCGAGGCCCGCATTGGGCTCTCTGCTCAGCAGGGAGCCTGCTTCCTTCTCTGCCTGCCTCTCTGCCTACTTGTAATCGCTCTCTGTGTCAAATAAATAAATAAAATCTTCAAAAAAAAGAGAGAGAAATATACACTAACCTACTCAGAGGAGACCTGGAACTGGGGAGAAAAGAAAGAGGGAAAAACCAAAAAAACAAACAAAAAAAAAACAATTTCAAACAAACAAAAACAAAACAAAAAAACAAACAAAACAAAATCCTATATCTATATCGATGTTATCTATTTCTGTTTCTATATCTATCTCTGTCTCTGACTCTATCTCTATATCTACCTCTATCTCTATCTCTTACTATCTCTATCTCTATCTATTAGATTGGTAAATTGAACAGACCCTATATGTATACAAAATATAAGGATAAATACAATGAAGGGATAAAATATGACTACAACAATGAAAATTTAAAAAGATTAAAAAGTGTTGATTATATATAATAAAAACTTTAAAATAGGAAAAAGGAAAAATTTTAAAAGAAAAAAAAGAAAATTCAAAGAATTTAACTTTGAACGACTAAAGAAGCATGGGGAAGAAGTCAATAGTTTTCTGCGTTGCTTTCCCCTAGCTCCAGAGTACCATAATTCTCAGCGATCTTGAACTTGGCTTTGGCTGGATGTTTTTTTTTTTTTTTTTGGGTCTTCTGGGGGAGGGGCCCATTGCTATGATTCTCAAGTGTCTTTGCCCGGGTCGGAATCACACTGCCCTTGACAGGGGCCAGGCTAAGTAATTAGCTCGGGTTCACTCTCAGGAGCTTTTGTTCCCTGAGAGCTTTCAGTAGGGCTTTGGAGGACGGGACTGAAAATGGCGGCCTGCGAGTCTCTGACATGGAGGTGCCGAGAGCTGGGGGTCTCAATCCTCAATGTGCCTCAGAGAAAAGCAGTCAGCCCCTCCCATGTCCCTGGTCTCTGGCGGTACTCCGAGCTCACCCGGCCTGTGACCAAGCGTCTCTATCTCTGGCGTGTGGCCCTGGTTAGAATCTCCAAACTCTGCAGACTCCTGCAGCTGCTCCCGTGCCACTGCTTCTGGAGGAGGAAGGAGGGGTCTCTCCAGGTCTGCCACCCGTGTGGTCCTCTCTCATAGAGCAGTGGCCCGACCGTGCTTTGGATTACAGCCCAAGGTAACCCCGAGCTGAGAGACACCTTCTCAGCTCGGCTCCGTCTCTCCCATCAGCTTCTCTCTGATACTTGGGAGCTCTGTTGTGCTCAGACACCCCTGTTCTTTTTGTGTCCCCGCAGGTCCTGCGACCACGCTGTCCCTGCAAGGGCTTCATTCCCCACTTGGCCTCTGGGGTGATGTCCCTCAGTAGATCCGACTTCTAACAGTTCTGAGTTTGTGCCCCACTGCTTGCTCACTAGCCAGGAGCCGGCCCCTTCCCCAGGTCTATCTTCCCATTGCTCCAGATTCATTTCTCCGCATGGCCTACCTTCTAGAAAGTGGTCGATTTTCTGTTCCTAGAATTGCTGCTCTTCCTCTCTTCGATGTCCTGTAGAATTTGTAGGTGTTCAGAATAGTTTGATAGCTATCTGGGTCAATTTCTGGGACCTGATGATAATTGGTCTCCTACTCCTCCACCATCCTGCCACTTCTTCCCTTCCCCAACTTAACCAGGGGGTCTACAGTGGAATCAACCAAAATGCTGGCCTGGCTGTTATTGCCTGCCAACATGAAGTAGACAAGAGTATGGTCATAACCCATGCAGCCCACTGGATTATGCCCTGAACACATCTGCCAGGGAACCAGTACCTAGTCTGTGCATGCACTGGAGCAGGAAGGGTTATGTCCTCCAGCAGCTGCTTAATTTGGAGGTAGGGATCTGGGTGCCTGTAGGGCCACCATGGACATGAGTGGAGCAGCTGTGTGCATTGACTTATTTCTGGAGATGTTCTTCACCTCATTCTGCAGGACACAACCCTGCCCTCCCAAAATGCTAAAGTCAACAGAGACTTTCCTCTGTTAACATCTAGGTGTATTGAGACATTTGGGGTTGGGTGTGACCACCCCCGATTCAGGCATCTGGAAAAGGAGGGAAGACACAGGTCCTCCAGCATTCATGCCAGCAGGACATCTCACTCCCCCTGCCTTGCATCCCTCAGGACACAGGGCAGGCACTAGTAGTGAAGAGGGGACATTGTAAGATCCCTATCTGATTGGCAGCTCTCCGTGTGCATAGGTCCTCTAAGCCCAAGGGTGCTCTTCAAAATTAGTCAATGCACACTCCTCCTCTATTCCTGTTCATGGTGGCCCTACAGGCACCCAGATCCCAGATTCCAAGTTAAGCCTCTGCTGGAGGACATAGCCCTTCCTGCACAGGTACATGCATGGATTAGGTACTAGTTCCCTGGGAGATGTGCTCAGGGCATAATCTAGTGGGATGCATGGTTTATGATCACACTCTTGTCTACTTCATGTTGGCAGGCAATAGCAGCCAGGCCAGCATTGTGGTTGATATCACTGTAGACCCACCAAGTAAGCTGGGGAATGGATGACACACGTGCCTTACCTTTTCATGGCAGGCAGCCCCTTTAGACTTCCCCTTGTGGGAGATGGGCACTAACTTCATGGCACCATTTTCCAGTGTGACTTTTGAGCTTCTATAGATTCTGCCTTAATTGGAAGTCAAGGCCTTCAGAGAAAAGTATTGCTATCTGCTCCCAATGTAAATATGTCCAGTGGGTCAGCATGTACACTGTGGAATCTCATTCCCTCTCGAGTACAGGAGCATCTAGGAGCCACTATGCCACCCACAGAGCCCAGATATGTCCAGGGCCAGTCCACAGAGAAGCTATGTTGAGGGTTCTCAGAGACTGGGAAAGGGACTGCCAGGCTTCAGAAGTTCCCACAGTCACAAAGAGGCAGGGCTATTAGGGAAGGCATCCTGATGGCGTGGTAGACATCACCTTTTTTCAGTTTCTGGGGATCCATGCAAGCTTCTCTTCCCTCTTAAAAGGCATGGGTCCAACAGAAATACCTCTAGCCCCCAGAGCTCAGATGTATGTCCCAACTGAAATCCTATATCTCTTGTAAGGGCTGTCCCAAACAAAATGCCATATGATCTCATACAGCTCCATCTCATGTTTCTCACAGCTGTAGAGGAGGACATGGGCCATATACCGTGCCTAATTTCTTCAGAGAGCCTCTTCAACAGTGAGCCAGAGAGACCCTGCCTGTCCAGCTGCAGCTTTAGTCATTTCCAGAGGAAAAGCCAGCCTCAAATTATGCTCCTAGAATCATCACCCAGAAACACACTTGGAAGAACCATTCAGGGGCACTTGACTGTTGCAGGGCTCAGTAAAAACTGGCATACTTCTAACCTGGAGATAAGACTGGGGACCCCTGCATACAAGACAAAGGGACCCTCTGAGACTGACCCCTGAGGTGGGTTGAGAATCACTGCTGAAGACCAACCTCTGAGGAGAAAGCAGCACTCCATGTCACGCCCAGTGCACTTCTGGGTGACACTGAGGCCATCTTAACTGAAAACGCACTCAACAGCCTTTCAGTTCAGGGGTCCAGGGCATTTTTGCAGGGGTCCCAGGCTGGTCTTAAGTGGTCAGGGCTCTCCGTACCCTGGAACTAACTACATTTCTGCTCCAGATCCATCATATACCTCTGTGGTTGCTCTGGGCAAGCTGCCTCTGCTCCTTAAATTTTCACTTCCCTTGTGTTCAACAATTCTGATTAACTTTACAGCAGCTTCACTGTAAAACATGGGTGATGATCCCTGCTTGCCCCTACCTCAACAGTGCTGATGTGGCATCACAGCAGATGATAATACACATTTTCCATGGGCGGTGATATATCAGTCCCATGTAAAGACTGAGGACTAAACTTCCATCATCCCTTGCTGTGGAGCCATCCTACTCCTCTCTCTGGCTTCATCCATTACCAAGTGTCCAGCTCATTCTTTAGTCTTTCAATATCTGAACAACTGCAAAATAATGGTGAAGCACCAGTCCTTTTCTTTCCTTATGGCTTTACTTGGGGCAAATAAATCATTGCCTCATTTCCACATCCTAGATGAGGGAACTGAGGTACAGGGGTGTCCCTACAATCTCTGGGGGACACGTTCCCATGAAGTGGGATGTAAACCTAAGCAATCACATATGTTCACTGTGCTCTGTGAAGTTTCTCTAGTGTCTCAGCTAAAGAAATATATTTGCCCATTAAACCTGTCTGTTGGGGGTTTTAAGTGCACACACACTGTAGCATCTTCCTAACTCCCACTTTGATCCAAGAGTCTCTGCTGGACAGCTGAGAATGAAGGGGTCAGAGGACTGAACCATGCATAAAGTATGACTAATTTCCCTCTGGTCTTCTGTCTGCAAAGTGCCAACAGCCCTCTCCTCTGTTTTCTGTTTCTCAGGATTGTGTCTGGCGGACACAGAAGATGTTGTGCAGACCAGGATAGGAATATCATCATTCTTACTCAAAAGAAAGACCAGACAAGGGTGCTTCTGGCCCAACAATAGGTTTAAACCAATTGATGACCCACAGGAAGTTATGGTGGAAATTTCCTCATCAAGTTGATCCAGAGTACTTTATCTCTCTCATTAAGTACCATTCTAATGAAAATGCAAAAAAAATGTGATGACACATTTTCCTGTAATCTCATGTGTACAAATTTAAATTTACTAAGACTCTTGTTGGTAGCACTGAACTCAAAGTTGGATTCAACCTTATGGGAAACAACTTGTCTAGGTAATTCATAGACCTTATCTGAATCTGGAATATAGGGAGATATAGATCTCCTCCCCCTGAATCACTGTTTCCAAACTTTTAAATTTTAATAGACAAGATTTGGGACAGGTTTAGCTGTATATAAAGCCTGAACAGATAATACAGAAAATTTCTATAAGCTACCCCTCCGGTTTTCCCTAGGAATAACTTCTTACATGGGTGTGGTACATTTCTTCCAATCAGTGCAACCACATCAGTATCTTTTTATTCATTCTTAGTGTATAATATACACTACAACACATTCTTTGTGATTAGATAATCTATGAGTTTTCACAAATGCATATCATATGTCAAGGATCCCCCACATGGCAACATACACAATCTTTACACTTATGTTCCTAGAGCATGAATCAAAACTGGAATTTGCAGGCAGAGAAAGACCTATATGGTAGGATTCCACTGACTGGGCTGATAGAAAATAGGCAAATTCCTAGAGAAAGAAAGGAGAGCTACCAAGAGCTAAAGGCAGGGGGGAAGGTGGAGTTATTTCTTCATGGGTACAGAGGTATTTTTGACCTTCTGTAATAGTTTTGAGTGTAAATTGTAGAAATGGATGTATACAAAGAATTCTGAATGAAATTAACACTCCTGAGGGTATGCTTACAGATGATTAGAAACATAAATACTATGTATATTAAATCCCAATAAAACAAGGAAAAACCAAAGGGCTAGGTGATGAAGAGAGAACCTGTATGTGTGTACACATGGAAGTTGAAATAGCCCTTTAATATGTGGAAAAGTGGGAATTTACACTGGGTTGGATGAAACACGGGACTCTGTCATGGAGTTCGTGTTTGGTGTACCTCACATTGACTATTTCACACTGATTAGAGCACCTTAGCTAAAAAAGAAAAAACTCTGTTTCTCACTACTTTCCTACTCTTCTGCTTTACATTTTGTCATCCATCAAGTACATGGGCCCAGGAGCACCTCAGGCCTTGCTTGTTCACACAACACACCCATGCACTGCAGCTCTGTGTTCACGTCAAGCAAAGCTCACTGAATAATTCTGGAGCAACACAAGCAGTGTCCTAAAAGTTCCTTTGTGTCCTCCAGATCCTCCAGAGGGCCCACTGGAGAAAGTTCCTCTTAAAAGGGTGGAAGAAGAAACATCATCTCTCCCCAAGGTAAGGTCATCTTTCCTTTCCTGAGGTAGAAATCTGTCATTCTCACTCACTCTCTCTTTCTCTGTCTCTCTCTTTCTCTTTCTCTCTCATTTTTCAATCCTATTCAGGTAGGAGAATCACAATGTACAGTAGCAATTCTATACACAATTTCATGTTTGGGGCCATGTTGAGTGAATGTCCATAACCAACTGACTGCTGGAACAAAAGGTAATACAAATGACAGCATCAGTTACAACACGTAGAGTAGCGAGCATTTGCATTCACGGAAACTTTTCTTCCCTGAAAAAGAATGTTGTATTTGCTGATCAGAATGGACTAGTGCCATGTAAAGTTCAGGCCTTTTCCATTGATGTCCTCTTTAATTTGGGGGAGCCATCAACACAACCACTATATACGTTCAGATTTCCTGAAATCATTGGAAATCAGTGTGTCCTAGGGTGTGATCCTCATAGTGGTTCTTTTCTCTATTTGCAGTGGAGACAGGAGGAAGCCAAAATTGTACGTATTCTAGAAACAGTCCTTTTTCACACAACATCTAGGTGATGCATAAGGTGGGGGTGCCCTGACTTCTTTGGAGAAACACCCAGAATCTGAGTTCCCACTGAGAATGTGGTTAGAGGAAGCAGTGATAGAAACCATCTCTACTGTAAAAAGTGCAGCCATGTTCCACAGACCCTAGAAGGAAGTTGCTAATTTAAGTGTGGTTTTTGTGTATGAGAGTGGAAGGGTGTCTACGTGTGAGTCTATGCAGCATGATTGTATATGTGACTGCTTGTGTGTGTGTGTGTGTGTGTGTGTGCATGCGCACATGCATAAAAACGCACAATATTTCCTCAGGAGTTCTTTCTCACTTAACCAGCACTGTGCAAGTTTTGGCTTTCTAAAGCAAAAAAACCCCCAAAAAACGAAGGCACACCTCACATGCATGTTTTGCCTACATTGACTCATTCCTCCTTCACTGCATTTGGATCTGAGGGATGCTTAAATATTCCTTTCCCTGACCAGAGATGGAGCAGACAGGAATGGCCCTTGACTTCCTACAAGCTCTTGACTTCCTACAAGGAACAGTCACGATGTGAACTGAGGCCTAGGTCCCACTGTTGATGTTCTGGACTACTGACCTGTACTTATCTCTCAGCCACAGGGTCACTAGAGAGCAAGGGAGTTTCTGCATCCAAGTCCATAACTGGAAGTGTCAGAGTCTACAGAGATCCTCTACACTGCAAAAACATTAGAAGGAAGCCTCAGTGGCCACATAAAGAAGGGTAGTTATAGGGGCACTTCACAGCTGATGGGGCCTAGCATTGATGTGCAATGCACCTAGAAAGCTCTCATGGTCCTGGTCAACCCACAGATTCTAAGGGTCAAGAGGGCCTATGCAAGACAGGGAAGGTAACATCTGTCAGTACTGGGGTCATTGCCTGGTCATGGCTGCCATGTAGAAGAAGCAGGGAGAGATTTCAGTGTATTTGATGACATTTTCATAAGCCTTACAAATGCTCGACTCCTGCAATCACACACCCAAGGGAAAGTGGGAAATAGGAACTCAATGGAAGACCTTGGTTGTTAGGGTGGTGCCTAACACCCTTGTTGCAAATCTCCTGTCAGCTCATTTAGAGGGTCAACCCACATTCCTTGGCTCCTCTCCATAATAAATTTTCCACTGGCTCAGTGGCCTATACACTATAATTAGTGCTTGTCTCAATGGACACACACAAACACGCCCATACACACACACACACACACACACACACACACACACTTATTGCATAGAATAGGAAGACTGGAAGGGAAATATGGATACCACATGAGGGGAAATCATGAAATTACTCTCCTGAAAACAAAATAACACTATATGTTAACAAACTTGAATTTCAATGAAAAGAAAAATAAAAAATGTTAGGATGTCAGTATTTCAAATCTTCCATAATTGATTTACTTTAGGATGATTGATTCGTGAACAAGTATAATAGGATATTTGCCTAGGGCTGATTTCAGTCTCCCAGTAAAGTAGAAAGTCTTACAGAGACATGACCAGTACAGTAGTGACCTATGGGCATCCTAGAGGAAGAACTGGTATACAAAGAAGATAGCGGCAATTTAGCTGAACCTCAAAGATGCAACAGAGGTCATGGGGTGCTGTCATTACAACATAGCATGCATGTTAGTGTTCATCCTTTCTTAGACTCTTTGACACCAAATAGTCTCCCCATAGCAAGAAAGCCAAAGGTCCAGTTTCTCATTTCCTTTCTGTTCCTCCACTCTGCCTTCCTTTGTCTACCAAAGAGGACATCCCAGCAGCAGCTCTGTCCATACTTACTCACAACCCATATGCACACTCCCACACTGTGTCCACATCCAGCAAAGCTCCCTGGCTAGTTGCTAAGCAGCACCACCAGGGCCCTGACAGTTCCTATGTCTCCTCCTAGCTCCCACTGAGTGCAACATAAAAGTACTTCCCTGCTCCATGCCAGAGGAAGAAGATCCAACCCTCTCCCAGGTGAAAGCTTTTTGTCTAAGAGAGACGTTTTGTTTTCTTCTTCAACAGAACTAAGCTATACAAGTCTGAGCCTGGACATCTCAGATGATATATCTAATGTTGTCCATGTGGATTGTTTGAAATGACAGTGTGTTACCTGATACAATAGAGTATTTTATGAATGACAACATTGGCTACAAGCTGTATGGTAGTGAGCACTTTCCTCAGCAGAAAAGTTTGTCTTGAATTTTTGGTTTCCTGATCAAAACGGCCTTGCAAGTTCTTGTATGAAATACTTGAGCTTTGTCCATGTCCACTGTGTTTTGTTCTGGGGCCATTGACTCAACCCCTGGTTGCCATTTGGTTTACAAAATAGAACAAAACACATGTGTAAATACTGTGTAATGTGATGCATTCCTCATACTGTCGTCTTTTCACTAATTGCAGGTGGGTGTAGGAAAAGAAAATATATTATTTATTAAAATCATTTTTATCAAATCCAGAATGGACACCAAAGAAGGTGGGAAATACTTGTCTGCTTCAGTCTGCAGGAATCCACCCTGATTCTGCATTCTTTTTGGGAATGGGTGTTGAGATTTAAGGAGAGAAACTGTCCTCTAGGGAACTATGATGCTATTTTACATTCCCAGAGGCACTAGGTCATTTAGGTGGTTTGCTTTGTGATTTGTGTGGGTTGGGGTTGGCTGTGTGCATCTGTGTGGTGGAATGGTCAATGTGTGTGTGAGTGTGTGTGTGTGTGTGTGTCTGTCTGTTTCCTCAGAAGGTATTTCCCACTTACACAAGAGTCAGACTTCTCCAAAAAAAGAAAATCTTATCATCACTTCCCATACAATACATATAAATGTATTGCATACAGTGCCACCTACCTCCCTCGATACAGCCATACCTGGAGATTTGCTTTAAACTCCCTTTCCTCAGAAGGAGATGTTGCAGTGATGAATGGCCCATGCTCTTGCTTTATATATGCAAAAGCAAAAATGGGGACCCAGGCCCATAGCCCAGTGCTGTAGCTCTACCCTGATGACCTGCACTTATCACGCAGCTATGGGACCATCAGTCACAGAGCAAATCCCACATCCATTACATACCTGGAGATGCTCATCTACAAGGTCACAACATTGCCCAACATTTTACGTGGGCTCCATGGACAAATAACTCAGGGCAGCTTGTGTGCATTTAACAACCCATTTAAGACTAGTCATTAGTGAGGACCACAGAGAGAAAGCCCACATGCTTGTGCTCAGTCCAGAGATTGTGAAAGGTGAGGATGTAGGTCCCACCCAGGACCATGCAGGTCAACATCTGTCAGAGGTCAGGCCAATTCTTACTCAGGACCAAAGCCCATGATAGCAACTCCCCACTTCCTTCGCCTCCAGTGCTTGGCAAACAATCCTCTGCTCTGTGCTTCTATGATTTTGACTATTTTACACACCTCATGGTCACCCAAACACAGAGTATTTGTGTTTCTACGTTTGGGATATTACGCTGAGGATATGGCTCTCCAGGCTCATTCCTGGTTCTGCACATGGTAAGTTCTCTTCTCTCTTGAAGTTGGAATAATATTCCACTGCATTTAGGTACCACATTTTCTTCATCAATTTATCAATTCACCTGCATATAGACACTGGGGCTGTTTTCATTTCCTGACTATTGTGAAGAACACTGCAGTGTGTATAATGTTGCAACGATATCCTAGAGAGGCTGGTTTCATTTCCCCTCACACTATGCCCAGAATTGTGACTGCTGGATCATGTGGTACTTCTATTTGCAGTTCTTTGGAAAAATTCTATTTAGTTTTTCATTCATTATGTCTGTACCATTTTACATTCCCACTGTGTAACAAGGTTCTGATTTCCCATAGTCTCATCAATACTCCCTCCCTATGCTTCTGTCTTTATTTTCGTCTTTCTTTCCCCTCCTCCCACCCCTTTTCCTTTCCTTCATTTCTTTCTGTAACTGGCATCTGAACAAGTGAAATGATATCTCATTGTCCTTTGAATTTGCACATCCATGGTAATCAATGATGTTGAGCAAGGTTTCATAGGTCTGTTGGCCATTTATACATCTTCTCTGAAGTAATGTCCATTCAAGTCTTTCTCCCATGATCAAACTGGGTGGGTGGCTTTCTTGGGTTGATTTTGCAATTAACCCGCAGGAGTTTCTTATGTATTTTGAATATTAGCTCCTCTTGCCATGTGAATTTGCACATGTCTTCTCCCTTTCCGTTTTCTTGATTGTTGAAGAGACTATCCTTCTCCATGGTGCAGTCTTGGTATCCTTGCTGAAGATCATGTGCCCATGTATGTGTGTTCATTTGGGGGATCTCTATGTTGATCCACTGTTCTCCCCGTCTGTTTTTATGGCAGTACCATATTGGTAGAGTATTGTAGCTTACAATGCATTTTACATCAGGAAGAGTGGAGCTTCCTGTCTTCTCTCATGCTTGGGATAGTTTTCATTATTTGAGGTTCCCTGGCATTATCTATTCTGTTACTATAAAATGACACTGGCATTTTGATAGGGGTTGCATTGAAATGTACATTGCTGCTACTAAGACCTGGGACATTGACCTTACTGTTCTGGCATTCCAGGACCTCAAAGAGTACCTGGCATGTGTGCACAGGCTCAGGAAACACCTGTAAATGAGGTATCCCATCAGGCCAGCACACTACTCAGCATGGAACAATGAAGGGATGGGCACTTATGTCTTTACCTTTGGATTCTACAGCTCTACTATCCGGGGTGCTAGTCCCTAGCCTATATCTCTTTCTGTATAACTGATTTCATTCCATCATTCTTTAGCTCAGTTAATTCTAAGGAAAGAAAGCATCAGATCACTCAGTCACACTAGCCACATTTCATGTGTATCCCTAAGAGTTGCATCAGCTCACCAAGTTTGGAGGTGGGAGCTATAATAAACGTGAACAACTGAGAATGTGAATGTTGATTCCTGTAGCATCTCTATCACATCTCAGATTCGCAACTGTGATCAACATCTTATTGAAGGGCTCAGAGTCCTCCAAGCCTAACAAACTTCTGGGAACCCATGGAAAAAATCAGGGAGATGTTGGATGACTCACCACAACGTCAACTAGAGTAGGAGGATGGCTGAGCCTCTCTCTCCAATAACGGGATTTCTCATGTCTGTGTGTCTACAGATTTGTTTGTGGAGAACCTGGGCAATGATTCCAACCAGAGGGGGGATGACTCTCCAGGTCCGGACAGCACTCAGGTAGGAGTCAACGGGAAAGGGTTCCAGGTCACAGTCGGATTGCACCTGCTGATCTAGAGACTGCGAAAGTGCATGTGAATTCAGAACAGGGAAATAGATGTAGAAGTCTGATTTGCTCAGTTCATATCTTAATGACATAATAGAAGGAAAAATTGTGTCTGTAGGCTTTGAGTGTGCTGTCTTAGAAAAAGTCTGCTCTTGCTTTGCTCTCTACAACATTCCCTCCCATGAAACCTGTACTCCCTTCCCTTTGCCACTGCTGAATGTCTGATCTTGGTTATGTTTGCTTGGCACCTCTTGGAGATTGTGCCCAAGAGATTAGGGGACCATTCGTGAATGTATTTTGGCAGGGAAACAACTCTCTCACAGACACCTGACCCATAGGCAAAATTCTAGTGTGAAAGAGAGGTAACATTATCCTGTTCAAGTTCTAGGACTTCTAACACTCCTTCCCTTCCCTTCCCTTCCCTTTCCTTTCCTTCCCTTCCCATTCCTTCCCTTCCCTTTCCTTTCTCCTTCCTTCCTTCCTTCCTTCCTTCCTTCCTTCCTTCCTTCCTTCTTTTTATTTTTTCTAAAGATTTTTATTTGACTGAAAGAGAGACAGCAAGAGAGGAAATAGAAGCAGGGGACATGGGAGAGGGAGGAACAGGCTTCCCACAGAGCAGGGAGCCCAAAGCAGGGCTCGATCCCAGGACTCCAGAACCATGACCTGAACCAAAGGCAGATGCTTAACAACTGAGTCACCCAGGTGCCCATGTAACACCATATTTCTGTGGTGCTTGCTCCTCTGAAGGACCACTCCCACAGCTGCATCATTAAAGAATATTCCCTCTGGCATCACTGCTTATGCTCCAGTGTCCTTTTCCAGAGTCGTGTGTGTGCATGTGCTTCCATCAGAGGGAGGCCCATGTGCAGCTGCACTGCAGAAGCTCCATTGTGAGCATCCATCCTAGAAGATGGTGTTCTAGAGGGGCTGCTGAACCTGTTTCAAACTCTTGTACTCACAGCCCCACTGACCTGTCACTTGGCATTGTCCTGGCCAAGGCAGAACCTCTGGGAAGTGGTTCCAGGAGTCACTGCTCCTCTCAGTACCAAGTGCTTCTGCCGGATGGTATTAGCCTTGCCCTCATAAGCATATCTTAGGAGAGGAAGAAGAAGGGGAACACAGCAAGAGAGGAGCCAGGAGGGAGGGAGGTAATAACAGGAACAGACTCTCATGGGGACAGTGATCTCCTATATGAGGGACAGCAGGACACAGGCATCCATCCATTTCTGGTCATGGAGAGAATGTGAGGCTGGAAAAGCAGGTCAGAGAATAGAGATCCACTCCCTCCATGAACACATAAAGGGCCGGAGCCTGGAAAGGACTCAGAGCTGAAGGCAAATCACCCAAATTTCAGAGTACTTTCTCCCTAGAGCAACAGGGACTGTGTTCCTAACTCCACTAACTCTGACTTCCTTTCCCATGGCCACCCCCACGTCATCAGTGCCATATCCACTCAAAGACTACTGTACAGATTCAGAGGATTCAGATGAAGACGGCAATCTGACCATAACACATTTCTTCATCTCTTTTTGCTTTCTCTCTTTGCATTGCATAGGTTCCCTTGATAATGCTCACCTGTTGTCTCTCTTTATGAGGCTCACCCCGAGGAACCTGATCTCATCCAGGTACTTGAGGCCTTGTCTCTTCAGGGTCTAGGAAATGTTTCTGCACCTCCCTTACCCCCTTCCTTAGTGCTTCCCTGGCCCCTGAACCTGGGCCTGCACCACTGATTCACAGGGAGCAGTCCTCAATGGTCCAGCCATGAGCCAGGCTGGGAGTCAGAAGGCAGAGCTGGACAGGCACCAGAGAAGGCTGGCCCTGACCTGGTCATGTCCCACATGGGTGTTCTATCCTGGGTGCTTCTGGTCATGCCTGACTCTTCCCTTCCTTTCAGATATCAAAAACTTCCCTATTACAGAACCCTAGAGAAAAAGCAGAGGATGATGCTTTCTAGGAGGAACATGAAGAGCAATCTAACTGTGATATGTCTGCCATTGAAGGACAAGGCACATGTGGCTCACCCCTTCCCCCGACTTAACTAGTGGGTCAACAGTGGAATCAACCAAAATGCTGGCCTGGCTGTTATTGCCTGCCAACACGAAGTAGACAAGAGTATGGTCATAACCCATGCAGCCCACTGGATTATGCCCTGAACACATCTGCCAGGGAACCAGTACCTAATCTGTGTATGCACCGGAGCAGGAAGTGTTATGTCCTCCAGTACCTGCTTAATTTGGAGGTGGGGATCTGGGTGCCTGTAGGGCCACCATGGACATGAGTGGAGCAGCTGTGTTCATTGATTTATTTCTGGAGATGTTCTTCATCTCATTCTGCAGGACACAACCCTGCCCTCCCAAAATGCTAAAGTCAACAGAGACTTTCCTCTGTTAACATCTAGGTGTATTGAGACATTTGGGGTTGGGTGTGACCACCCCCGATTCAGGCATCTGGAAAATGAGTGAAGACACAGGTCCTCCAGCACTCATGCCAGCAGGACACCTCCCCTCCCCCTGCCTTGCATCCCTCTGGACACATGGCAGGCACTGGTAGTGAGGAGGGGACATTGTAGGATCCCTATTTGATTGGCAGCTCTCTGTGCGCATGGGTCCCCTGTGCCCCAGGGTGCTTTTCGGAAATTAGTCAATGCACACACCTCCTCTACTCATGTCTATGGTGGCCTTACATGCACCCAGATCCCAGATTCCAAGTTAAGCCTCTGCTGGAGGACATAGCCCTTCCTGCTCAGGTACATGCATGGATTAAGTGTTGTTCCCTGGGAGATGTGCTCAGGGCATAATCTAGTGAGCTGCATGGATTATGACCACACTCTTTTATTCATTTGACACAGAGAGAGAGATTACAAGCAGGCAGAGAGACAGGCAGAGAGAGAGGAGAGAGGAGGAAGCAGGCTCCCTGCTGAGCAGAGAGCCCGATGCGGGCCTCGATCCCAGGACCCTGGGATCATGACCTGAGCCGAAGGCAGCGGCTTTAACCCACTGAGCCACCCAGGCGCCCTTATGACCACACTCTTATCTACTTCATGTTAGCAGGCAATTGCAGCCAGGGCAGCATTGTGGTTGATTTCACTGTAGACCCACGAAGTAAGCTGGGGAAGGGATGACACACGTGCCTTACCTTTTCATGGCAGGCAGCCCCTTTAGACTTCCCCTTGTGGGAGATGGGCACTAACTTCATGGCACCATTTTCCAGTGTGACTTTTGAGCTTCTATAGATTCTGCCTTAATTGGAAGTCAAGGCCTTCAGAGAAAAGTATTGCTATCTGCTCCCAATGTAAATATGTCCAGTGGGTCAGCATGTACACTGTGGAATCTCATTCCCTCTCGAGTACAGGAGCATCTAGGAGCCACTATGCCACCCACAGAGCCCAGATATGTCCAGGGCCAGTCCACAGAGAAGCTATGTTGAGGGTTCTCAGAGACTGGGAAAGGGACTGCCAGGCTTCAGAAGTTCCCACAGTCACAAAGAGGCAGGGCTATTAGGGAAGGCACCCTAATGGCGTGGTAGACATCACCTTTTTTCAGTTTCTAGGGATCCATGCAAGCTTCTCTTCCCTCTTAAAAGGCATGGGTCCAACAGAGATACCTCCAGGCCCCAGAGCTCAGATGTATGTCCCACCAGAAATCTTATATCTCTTGTAAGAGCTGTCCCAAACAAAATGCCATATGATCTCATACAGCTCCATCTCATGTTTCTCACAGCTGTAGAGGAGGACATGGGCCATATACCATGCCTAATTTCTTCAGAGATCCTCCTTAACAGCAAGCCAGAGAGGCCCTGCCTGTCCAGCTGCAGCTTCAGTCATTTCCAGAGGAAGAGCCAGCCTCAAATTATGCTCCTAGAATCATCACCCAGAAACACACTTGGAAGAACCATTCAGGGGCACTTGACTGTTGCAGGGCTCAGTAACAAGCTGGCATACTTCTAACCTGGAGATAAGATCAGGGACCCCTGCAGACAAGACAAAGGGACCCTCTGAGACTACCACCACCCCCGAGGTGGGTTTAGAATTATTGCTATCACTGGTGAACACAGCAGGAGCATGCTTGCCTTGAGGATGCTGCATCCATCTACCCAGGGCTTGTTAGACCCTAAACTGCTGGATCATGGACAATGATGTTTTCGTCCAGGTCCAGATTGTCTTCCTTGGGGCCCAAGAGGAAAGTGCTTGTCCTCAGGGTGTAGTTTACTTGAGACTTACCCAATGTTCATCTTCCTCCCAGGCTGGACCCTGTGTGAGCTTCATTTAGCAATAGAGAGATTCATGGTTAGGCCTGATTCTGTGATCCTGGAGCCAACTGAGTGTCCACAAATACAACATTCCAACCACAGCCCCTGAGCTGCAATTTTGCCTAAGGGTGGATGGTTTGACGCTATTGTTCAATGCACGTGGCCTCAGTCTACACAGGGCTGATGATGGAAGTATTCATCTCATATTTCCCTCAAAGCCTGGATATGGTGGGACTCCTTCTGCCAAGCTTGATTCCTCCCCCTCCCTGTTTCCTTCCCAGAAACCCGTGTCTCCTCCAGAACTTATTATAAATCCTTGATTCTGTTCCTCTATATTATTCTGATGTTCTTGTGCTCGGTAAATCAAGGGTTCAAAAGCACTGATTTGGTTGAGGGTAGCATGGGAAACAGACTTGTTTCAATTTCCCTGTGGCTCAGCTAACAGGGCATTATGAGTAGCACACCTTGGTGACTAGAAGGACTGACCCCTGCATATGTAGGTATGTTTGGGATTTAAGGATGCATACCAAGGTATCAGGGGTCCCAGCAGACTGTACTCCAGCACCCTGCCTGCTGGAGCTGAAGTTTCTCAAACACCTCTCAGACCTAGAGTAGGCTGGACACCCCTACTGTACACACTTTATGGGGGGGGGAAAAGTGAGGGAGGCAAAACATAAGATACTCTTTACAATAGAGAATAAGGTGCACTTGGGCTGCTCAGTTCGTTAAGCGTTGGCCTTCGGGTCAGGTATTGATCTCAGGGTCCTGGGATCAAGCCCCACATTTGGCTCCCTGATCAGCACTGAGACTGCTTTTCCTTTTCCCTCTGCCTGTTCCCCCATCCCTGCATGGGTTTCTCTCACTCTCTCTCTATTCGAAGAGTATTAAAATCTTTAAAAAATGGAGATCAAACTGAGGGTTGATGGAAGGAGGTGAGTGGGGCTGGGCTTCATGGGTGACAGGTATTAAGGAGGGAGGGTACTTGATGTGATGAGCTCAGGGTATTTGTTGTATGCAAATGATGAATCACTGAATTCTACTCCTGAAACCAGTATTGTACTGTATGCTACCTGGCTATAATTTAAAAGTTGAAAAGAAAAAAAAATAAAAAGAAGAAAAAATGAAAAGAAATAAAAAGTAAAAATAAATACATGCCTACTTAATACAGTAATTAAAAGACAGAGCAACAGAATGGATTTAAAAAACCCAAGAACCAGCTACAAGAAACTCATTAATAGAAACTAAATTTAATTATCAGTATACTTGGTGCACTTGGGTGGCTCAGTAGGTTAAGCCTCTGCCTTCTGCTCAGGTCATGATCTCAGGGTCCTGGGATTGAGCCCCACATTGGGCTCTCTGCTCAGCGGGGAGCCTGCCTCCTCCTCCCCCTCAGCCTGCCTCTCTGCCTACTTGTGATCTCTCTCTCTCTCTCTGTCAGATAAATAAATAAAATCTTTTAAAAAATTATCTGTATACAGATCAATTAAAAGTAAAGAAGCAGAAAAAGTTAAACCACCGTGCTAACACAAATGAAACGTAAGCCAAGGTGGCTACATTCATTTCAGACAAAGCTGACTTCAGAACCAGGAAAATGAACAGGGATAAAAAGAGGCATCATCTAAAGAGTAGGGGGTCCATTCTCCTTTTTTTTTAACTTTTTTATTATTTGCCCCAGGGGTACAGGTTTGTGAATCATCAGGCTTACACCTTTCACAGCACTCACCATAGCACAAACCCTCCCCAATGCCCATAACCCATGCACCCTATACCTACCCTCCCACCCCCAAGTAACCCTCAGTTTCTTTTGTGAGATTAAGAGTCTCTTATGGTTTGTCTCCTTCCTGATCCCATCTTATTTCATTATTTTTCCCTCTCTACCACCCACGACCCCCTGCCCTGCCCCTCAAGTTCCTCGGGGGTCCATTCTCCTATAAGATATAAACCATCCTTCACCTATATTCATGTGACAATACAGCATCAAAATATGTGACACAGAAAGTGTTGATGATGGGAAAGGAAAATGGAAAAACCCACTCCCTTGATGGACAGAAATTCAAATACCAAATTCACTATTACAGCAGGAAACCTGCTCTTTCAGGAATTGGTCCATGCATTGTGCATAAAGTCTTTAAGGATGAACTGAACAGAACCTTCAGTCAACTGAATCTAAAACAGATTCATGAAATAATGTATCTAGCAACAGCAGGTTACACAGTCTTCCTGAATTCAATGCAGCATTCACCAGAATAACCACGTTCTGCAGGGGAGAATCCCACACCTTATAAAATTTAAAAACAAGAGACCTCATACACATTATGTTCTCAGACCCAAAAGAATGTGACCATAGAAGGCTAAAACAGAAAAATAACTAGAACAGTCCAAAATCTGTTGAGGCTACACAACACATGGATCAAACAGAAAACACTCAATAGAATGTTCCAATATTTTCCAATAAGTGAAAATGAATATAAACTTTTATAAAATGTATGGGCTACAGTGAAAGTGGTACTTTGAGGAAAATTTAGAGCACTGAATACATTAACAAATTAAAGATCTGAAGCAGTCAGCTAGACAAAAGAACAATGTAAGTCTCAAGCAAATCAAAGGAAAAAAATAAAGGAATAATTTCTACAGACATTGATAAAATTGAAAATGGGAACTCAATAAAGAAAATCAGTTAAAACCAAAACTAGTTCTTTGAAAGGATAAAAAATTGGGGGCTAAATATTTGGGAATGTTAGGTCTCCTTGATGGATAGACCCCTTAATTATGATGTAATGTCCATGTTCATCTCTTCTTATAGGCTTGGTTTTAAAATCTACTTTGTCTCATATAAGGATGACTACCCCTGATATAAGTATAACTACTCTGGCTTTCTCTTGATGTCAATTGCATAACAAATGTTTCTGCATCTCCTCACTTTTCAGTATGCTGATCTAAAATGAGTCTCTTATAGGCAGCCTACTGGAGTTTTTGTGTGTTTCTTTGTTTTATCCATTCTGATGCACTATGTTACTTGATTGGAGTGTTTAGTACATTTAATTTCTGAATGATTTTTAAAAATATTTTATTATTTTTATTTTTTATTATGTTATGTTAATCACCATACAGGAAGTCATAGGTTTTGATGTAGTGTTCCAAGACTCACTGTTTATGTGTAACACCTAGTACTCCCTGCGATACGTGCCCTCCTTAATATCCATCAAAAGCCAACCCATCCACTCACTCTCCTCCCCTCTACAACCCTCAGCTTGTTTCTCTGAGTCTATAGTTTCACATGGTTCATCTCCCCCTCTGATTTCCACTCCTTCATTTTCCCCTTCCTTCTCCTAATGTCCCCCCCATGCTATTCCTGATGTTTCACAATTAAGTGAAACCATATGATAATTGACTTCCTCTGCTTGACTTATTTCTCTCAGCACAATTTCCTCCAGTCCCATCCATGTTGATGCAAAAGTTGGGTTCAGACTGACGATTGATATGAATTTAGGGCCATTGGCTCCTGGTAAATTTGGTGATTCTGATGATGTTCCTTGGTCCTTTCTATTCTTTGTTGCTTTTGGTCTTTTTTTCCACACTCAAAAGTAATATTTCTTGCTGGGATGGTTTAGTGCTCACAGAGCCTATTCGTTTCCATTTGTCTGGGAAACACATTCTCTCTCCTATTTCCTGAGCAATAGTTATATTTAAAGAGCTCCAAAGAAATGATAAACAGGTCCTACCCTATACTGTCTTGGGCCTGAAGCTTCAGGAGGTGTTTCAGAGCATGCACTCTGCTATTGTGTTTTGCTGCTCCTTCTCTCAGGTCAGTCCTCTGCAGAGTTTCTCTTTGCCTCTAATGCAGAGTGTCCGGACCTTGTCCACTGTGTGGCAAGATTTCACTAAGCGTGCCTTGGTCTGCTTGTTAAATGAAGCTAGAGTTCAGCAGAATGGAAGCTAGGTCTTATTTCACCTAGACCTGAAGCTTTGAAGCATTCTATGATCAGTAGACTTGCTGCATCTGAGGGATTTGTGCTGGTCTTCTGTGAGAGGGGTCAGCCACTCAAATTCTCAGGTGAACTCAATAAAGAAAATCAGTTAAAACCAAAACTAGTTCTTTGAAAGGATAAAAAATTTGGGGATAAATATTTGGAAATGTTAGTAGTGGAGATGCCCTGTAGGGCACAGGGGTCAGGGCTTGGTGTAAGCTACTCTGCCCCCACCTTGGTGGTACTGTGTTGCTCACTGTAGTTAGTAAGTGCTGATGAGTGTGAGAGATAATGGCATCACCCCACTCTCTTGTCTCCGGGGAGGGGAGTTCACACCCACCACTCTTTAGAAAATCCTCATAAAAGAGCAAACACATGCCCCTCTTGTGTCCCTGCCTCTCATTCCATCCCCACTTTTCCCATTTGTGTCCAAGCTGTCTGCCTGCCAGTGGGACAATACTGCTGTGTTTTATGTCAGGTGCAGCTGGCTTTCAAAACTCCCAAATTTTTGGCAATGGTGTGGCATAGACCCTCTGAGGAGGGTCTAGCCGCACTGTGTCCAGGTGCTGGTTTGTCCCAGAAAATTGTCACATGGCCACAGAATGATTGACAGCTTATGGTAAAGTGCATCAAAAAGCCAGCACCAAAGTTTGCTGCCCTCAGCTGATGTCTTCCATCCTATCCTAATGAACAGGGAAACAGGTTGGCACCTGCCTGGCCTTTGTGGCCAAAGTGTCCTTGCCACCTCTGCCAAATGGATTCAAAAAAGGGGAACTGTTTCTCACCATGGAACCCAAGGGATCCTCAGAACACCTTGCCTACCCCCCGGCCTCCAGCCTCCATCCCCACAGGAACACCACCAAGCCCTTCAGGAATGAACCCAGTGATGGCATGAGTTTCTAAATCCTAGAGGAAATATTTGTTCACTCATCCAGCTCTGGAAGTGGTCTTTAAGAAAGAGAAAATGAAGGACAGAAACAGGAAGGTGATGGGACAAGTCCTGTCAGTCAAGAGGGAGAGAGTTGTTTCTCCCCCAGCACCTGGCACACACTAGAAGAGCTTAGTCTCCATTACAAAGGTGTCTGAGAGAGTTCTTGTGTCACCAGAGTATACATTCACCATAGGTGCATAACAAGAGGACCCTCAGTCCTTCATGCATAATTCCCAAGTGTTGTTAACCAACAAATACAAGATTTGACATTTGATAGTGGCAAAGGGAGGAAAGTACAGGGAGAGATTACTTTTTAGAGAGCAGAGCAAGAAAAGATGTGTACAAACTCAGCAAACTCAAGGTCCCTGGATGCAACTCCTCTTACTGTTATGTCATGAAATTATGCAATAAACAAATCTGACTTCTACACATATTTCCTGTTCCTTTCTGATTTCATATTCACTTCCCTCAGCCTCCAGGTCATCAAGGGCAACCTGACTATTACCTGGAACCCTCTCCCATTGGTTTTTACTCAGTGCCATTTCCAACCTGGAGAGTCTTCCACCTCACTGTTGGAGTCCTTGATGTTCTCCTCAAGCAAGCCTCTAGAAACACAAGAAGGAGCAAACATGCTATTAGACAGAGAGGCCTACTCATTCCTCCTACTCTGGGTCAGATTATGGTGGTCATACAACATCTCCCTGATCTTTCTAGTGGATTCTCAGACCTTTGCTGGCCTTGATTGGGTCAAAACCCTTCAGCAAGACAGTGATCACGGTGGCAAACCTTCAAATGAGACCGAGATGTTAAAGGAATCATCATTTGCATTCTCAGTTCTACAGGCCCATTATAACTCTCACCTCCAAATTTAGCAATATGAAATTCCATCTGCTCTACAAAGCATGAAATGTTCCTAGTGTGCCTCTGCAAAGGTAGCTTATTTTATGTTGTCATTTTTATTTTACTTTAGTTCATTGAGTTAATAAATGATTTTGTAATATTACCTTTAGAGAGTCACATCTGTCAACGGGCTATCAATCTGGATAGTGCAGCTCTAGATTCCAAAGATGAAGAAGACATTACCTCTCCTCCCCTGCCTATTCCTTGCACAATATTTGCTGGCCTAATCTGATCATTTAAATGTAGGTTTTTCCTGCACAAGTGTCAGGCATTACCTGAGGCTTTGGCAAAAAAAACCAGTCAGAGCCTGTAAGTAAACAGGCAGGTCCTAGAAAAAATCATGTACAGATACAATGCCACACCTATCAAAGTTCCAATATCATTCATATAAATAACAACACAATCTTAAAATACATATGGAACAACAAATGACTCCAAAGAGCCACAACAACATTGAAAATAAACAACAAATTGGAGGCTCCATACATGCTGACTTTCAAACAGTTTAGAAAGCTACACTAAGCTAACAAAAGCTGACCCAGCAGGCATAAAAATAGACACATAGACCAATAGACCAGAATAGAGAGCCTGAAAATAAACTCACACATACATGGCCACATGATCTTTGGCAAGGATGCCAAAACTACACAATGAGGAAAGGATAGTCTCTTCAACAACTGAAAGAAGGAAAAGGCAACCTACAGAAAGAGAGAAAATTTTTGCAAACCTTATATCAGAAAAAGTGTTAATGTGCAAAAAGGAAACAAAAGGAACATACCAAATTTGAGAATGGGGAGAAAACTTGAATCAATTGGCTCCAAAGGCAACAAACCAATGGCCACCAGGCCTATGAAAAGATGCTCAACCTAACTAGCCATCAGGGAAGTATAATCAGAACAAACCCCACATCTGTTGGGATGGCTTTTATCAAAATATAAAACAAGCATGAAACAACAACAACAACAGCAAGAAGAACAGCAACAACAACAACAACAAAACAGGTGTTGGTAAGAATATGAAAAAGTCAAAACTGTGTATGCCCTCAGTGGGAATGGAAAATGGTGCAGCCATCGTGGAAAACTGTGTTGAGTTTCTTCACATTGCAAAAAGAACTCCCAGAGGATTCACCTGTCACATGTCTGGGTATTCGTCCAAAGGAAATGAAAGGAGTATTTCAAAGAAACACCTGCCATTTCATTCTCATTGCAGCATTTACAGAGTAGCCAGGATATGGAAAAAGGCCCATTTGTTCATTGACACTGAATGTTGAAGAAAGGTGGTATATCCATATGATGGAATATTAGTTAGCCTTAACAAAGAAGAGAATGCTGTCATTTGTGGGAACATGAAAGACCTGAAGCACATTAAACTAAGTTAAATAAGCCAATGACAGAAAAACAAAGACTGTACCATTCCATTTCCATGAACAGTCTAAAATAGTCAATGTCATGCAAGCAGAAAGCAGAAGCTGCCAAGCATTGGGGAATGAGGAAAGGGTGAGTTGCTATTCAATGCGCGTAGAGATTTAGTCATGCCAGAATGAAGTAGAGACCTGCTGCACAGCCATGTGCATTGAGTTAACAATACTGTGGTGTCTAAAGCATAAGTAAAAGAAAAGACAAATGTTAAAAGGAAGAAAAAAGTAAAAGAAAGAAAAGAAGAGAGGAGAGTGGCGTTTGGGGGGAAGGCAAAAGGGTCACACTGTGGGCTGAGAAGATGACAGAAAGGCCCTCTCTATAGGTGTTAAAGATGTCTGCACAGCTCTCACTGTTGTGAACTGGAGGCTGTGCCCTTTCTCATCTCCATTTAGGAAGGAGCCAAATATCATCCAAAGTTTGCACAAAGTGCAGTCAGGTACTACTGCTTCTCCTGATCTTAAATCTTTGGAATCACTCACCAGCAGTGGAAACTATTATCTACAGATTTAGGATTTCTAGGACATGCTTGTATCAAGTAGACTGTTTCTGGGGCAAACAAGCAACGTTTGAAAATCAAGCAGTCTCTCAATCGCACTACTGGGTATTTATCCTAAAGACACAAAGGTAGTGACCCTCAGGGGCAGGTGCACCTGAATGTTTATAGCAGCAATGTCCACAATAGCCAAACTATGGAAAGAACCTAGATGTCCATCAACAGAGGAATGGATAAAGAAGATGTGGTATATATATACAATGGAATACTATGCAGCTATCAAAAGAAACGAAATCTTGCCGTTTGCAACGACATGGATAGAACTGGAGGGTATTATGCTGAGCGAAATAAGTCAATCAGAGAAAGACAATTATCATATGATCTCTCTGATATGAGGAACTTGAGGGGCAGGGTGGGGGGTCATGAGGGGTAGGGAGGGAAAAATAATGAAACGAGATGGGATGGGGAATGACACAAACCATAAGAGACTCCTGATCTCACAAAACAAACTGAGGGTTACTGGGGGTGGGAGGGTAGGGATCGGGTGGATGGGTTATGGACATTGGGGAGGGTTTGTGCTTTGGTGAGTGCTGTGAAAGATGTAAGCCTGATGATCCACAGACCTGTACCCCTTGGGCAAAGAATAAAAATAAAATTAAATTAAAAATAAATAAATAAAAATTTAAAAAAAGAAAGAAAATCAAGCAGTCTCATGCTTTTGTTTGTTTCTTTGCGGAAAATACCTATCTGGAAATCAAATCCTGTTAAGACATGTATTTCTCACAGGGTCGATGTTCCAAAATAAAACTGAAACCATAACATGGCTCGGTTTCCATTGCTATTGACTTAAAATAACTACCTTGACTTGTTTGTTTGCAGAAGCCTTCAGAATAATTGAAGACCCTATCTCCCATGGCCAATGGATGGGACATGAGCAGTGACACCCCTGTCACACTGCTGAGGTTCCCTTTCCCCACTGTGCCATGCAAATAGTGCCCCTTCATCCTCCTAACTAGGAAGCCAAGTCCCCACCCTGATGCTCAGTCCCTGAAGAAGACCTCTTGTTCCTCTTTTTGTATTACACTCTTTTTGCCCAACACACAGAACCACAGCAACAGCCAGTGGTGGGACACTCATTCTCTAAGCAAGAATGAGTTTTATTCTTTTATTATTCTAAAGGTAAATGTTAGACCTCGGTGGGGAAAGAGGGAGTGAACTTTCCCCAACAATTCCTGGGGCTCCTCCTATCTAGATTCCCCCCAGGTCTGGGTGTGGTCACGTGGTAGCAGCAGGGGACACCTGCTGAAGGAAGGAGCCATACTCCAGGACTCAGGGCTTCCGGGGGGCTTGGAAGACTCACTTAGATGAAGAGTGTTTTGAGTGTGTGAAGGGGCAAGACTTAGGGACTCTGACCTTTTACAATGTTACATGACCTATCATGAGGTGGGAATCATTATTAAACGGACTTCATAACAGGAATTGTGAAGCCAATTTTGTTTATTTGGGGCACAGTTATTCTCTTCCTTGGTGTGAATGAGATGTTCTCCTCATTAATGGATGTGTATTTGGCATATCATGAGCCAGATTTAAATTTTAAAGCTTCATTAATTTATAAATGCTTATGTATTCATGATGTATGGTGATGAAAATTTTTACTTGGATTTTTGTGTGTGTGTGATTGTGATGTGTAGGGAAACATAAATCTAGGGAAGCACACAATGTATAACACACACAGAAACACAAAAAAGCACAGTCAAAACTAGAATCGCTGCACATGGATTCACATTCTGACAGACCTACTGCCCTGCACGCAAACCTACCCCAGTTGCTTCTGTGGAATGTACAACATGGCCACAGGTCTTTACCTAGAAAATCCCTTTGCATCACCACATCCCCTATTCTCAGTCCCAGCATGAAGCTGGAATCAGCTGTCTCTCAACATGAAGCTGGCAAGACAGCCCCACTTTTCTCATCTCCCAGATTTCTCCTCAGCATGTGTGTGATTCCAGAATGCATACTGCTTTCACAATCCCCCTGACTAGTGTGCTATGACAGAAAGAAAATACTCTATAGATCAGATCATGCTATGTACTGCTTGTAGAGCTCTCTTCTTATGTTGGTGACAATAGAAAACCAGATGGGAATCTGTGATACAGGTCAGAGAACCAAAAAGCAAGAAGAGAGGAAACCTACTCAGGGACAAAGGCCTCAAATTTTCCTAAAGCATGTATGCCCCCAAGTCCCTTTGTGTTGGCAATTATGAAATTATTTACAAGGGGGAGAAATTGTTACTGGTGAAAAGATCACTACCCTGTGCATTGCAACTGACATTTCAATTGTTTAAAAGTCTTTGGAATCAGGAATCAGTAGGTAGCAGATTTCATTTAACATTCTTCCTACTAAGTAAATTGTGTATTATCAACTGGCATGTGCATGCTCATACTGTCATATCTTAACTCACTTTAAAATGCAATAAGGTTACATTTGTACCTCAGACACAGAAAAGCAACCTTACCTTGGGGAAATATGGAGCCTCTCCCTTGGCACTGGAACGTTCTTCCATCAGGTTGTCCAAGGAAGCTAGTTAGATACACAGAAACTGTGAGGACACTCGTAGGGCTGACACAGGAAAGACTCAGGGAGCTTTGCCTGATGGGGACCATGGGCAAAAGTATATGGATGCAGGTGGTTAATAATGTGGACTGAGTTGCTGCTGGGCCATCGTTCTTGTTGGAGGAAGGAAAGCAAAGGACAGCAACAAGAAAGTAATTGGAAACATGATCTTTCAATTTTCACTTGAGGGAATCTAATCAAAGAGAAATAGTTCATTGAAAAAGGGGCAAACGCTGAAATGCCTCCTTGTTATAATGAGAGATTTCCAGGGCCCCCTGCCCATTGGAGCTTCAGCTAAATCACAGCTATGTGTTTGGCTTTTCCAAGACCATCTCTTTTCGCAGGATCTACATATGGTACTACTATATTTTTGCTTCAATTTTTTATGTAAATTAGATTAAATTATCTTACAGTGTATTCTTCATTCCTGGGGTAGAATTTACTGATTCATCGGTTTCATAAAACCCTCAGTGTTCATTCTGTCAAGTGCCTTCCTTAATGCCCATCACCCAGGTACTCCATCCACTCACATCTCTCCTCTAGGAACTCCCCTCTCAGAACCATTTGTTTCCTATGGTTAAGAATCTCTTGCAGTTTCATCAGGTTTCCTCTTATTCTATTTTTCCTTCCCTTCCCCTATGTTCATCTGTTTTGTTTTTTTAAATTCCACATATGAGTGAAATCATATGGTATTTGTGTTTCTCTGAATGGCTTACTCATTTAGTAGAGCACCTACTAGTTCCATCCACATCTTTGCAACTACAAGATTTCATTATTTTGGATGGCTGAGTGATATTTCAGTGTGTGTGTGTGTGTGTGTGTGTGTGTGTGTCTGTGTGTGTGTCTGTGTCTGTGTGTGTGTCTGTGTCTGTGTGCTTAAGCTATCATCTTTATCCATTCCATCTGCCAATGGATATCTGGGCTCTTTCCATATTTTGATTACTGTGGACATTGCTGCTATAAACATTGGTGTGCAGGTGCCCCTTTGGATCACTACTTTTGTATCTGTTGCATTAATACCTACAGGTGCAATTGCTGTAGTCTAGTTTTAACTTTTGAGGAACCTCCATGCTGCTTCCCACAGTGGCTGCACTACTTTGCATTCCCACCAATAGTCTAAGAATGTTCCCCTTTCTCCACGTCCTCACCAACATCTGCTGTTTCATGAGTTACTCATTTTAGCCATTCTGACTGATGTGAGGTGGTATCTCATTGTGGTTTTGATTTGTGTTTCCCTGATACCGAGTGATGTGGACCATTTCTTCATGTGTCTCTTGGCCACTTGTGGGTCTTTGGAGAAATGTCTATTGATGTGTACTGTCCTTTTCTTGACTGAACTTTCTGGTTTCTGTGTGTGTTGAGTTTGATAAATTCTTTATAGATTTTCGATATTAGCCCTTTGTCTGATAAGACATTTATAAATATCTTCTCCCATTCTTCGGGTGGCCTTTTAGTTTTGCGGACTGTTACCTTTGCTGTGCAAAAGCTTTTTATCTTGATGAAGTCCCAATCATTCATTTTTGGTTTTGTTTCCCTTGTCTTTAAACACATGTCTAACAAGACGTTGCTGTGACCAAGGTCCAAGAAGTTGCTGCCTGTGTTCTCCTCTAGGATTTCGATGGAATCCTGTGTCACATTTAGGTCTTTCATCCCTTTTCAGTTTATTTTTATGTATGTTATGAGAAAGTGGTTGTTACCCTATTGCTCATCTCTTCTATACACTTTGTAATTCACCAAAATCACATTTTGTTGTGCAACTCTATTTCAAAACTTGGTAAAGTATCCTGTTATATTGGTTCAGTAGGACATTGATTGATATGTGGATACTGAACCATTTCTGCCACCCAAGAATTAGTCCCACTTGGTCATGGGGAATAATCCCTTTAATGTACTGTTGCATCCTATTAGCTAGTATCTTGGTGAGATTTTTGGCATCCATGTTCATCATGGATATTTGTCTGAAATTCTGCTTTATGGTGGGGACTTTGCCTGGTTTGGGGATCAGGGTAATGCTGGTATCATAGAAAGAGTTTGGAGATTTTCCACCCATTTGTCTTTTTGTAATAGCTTCAGAAGTATAGATATGAATTTTTCTTTAAATGTTTGGTAGAATATCACTGGGAGGCCATCCGGCCTTGGACTCTTGTTTGTTGGGAGATATTTGATTACTGCTTCAATTTCTTTGCTGCTTATGGGTCTATTCAGGTGTTCTACCTTCCTGTTTCCATTTTGGTGGTTTATATGTTTCTGGCATTGCACCACTTTCTTCAAAACTGCCGAATTCCTGGCATATACTTGTTCATAATATGCTGTTGTAATGATTTGTATCTTTGGTGTTGGTTGTGCTCTCTCCTGTTTCGTTTATGATATTATTTATTTGGGTGCTTTCTCATTTCTTTTTTTTTTAATTTTATTTTTATTCTTTGCCCAAGGGGTACAGGTCTGTGAATCATCAGGCTTACATCTTTCACAGCATTCACCAAAGCACAAACCCTCCCCAATGTCCATAACCCATCCACCCTATCCCTACCCTCCCACCCCCCAGTAACCCTCAGTTTGTTTTGTGAGATTAGAAGTCTCTTATGGTTTGTCTCCTTCCCCATCCCATCTTGTTTCATTATTTTTCCCTCCCTACCCCCCACAACCCCCCACCCTGCCCCTCAAGTTCCTCATATCAGAGAGATCATATGATAATTGTCTTTCTCTGATTGACTTATTTCGCTCAGCATAATACCCTCCAGTTCCATCCATGTCGTTGCAAATGGCAAGATTTCGTTTCTTTTGATAGCTGCATAGTATTCCATTGTATATATATACCACATCTTCTTTATCCATTCATCTGTTGATGGACATCTAGGTTCTTTCCATAGTTTGGCTATTGTGGACATTGCTGCTATAAACATTCGGGTGCACGTGCCCCTGAGGATCACTACCTTTGTGTCTTTAGGATAAATACCCAGTAGTGCGATTGCTGGGTCGTAGGGTAGCTCCATTTTCAACTTTTTGAGGAATCTCCATACTGTTTTCCAGAGTGGCTGCACCAGTTTGCATTCCCACCAACAGTGTAGGAGGGTTCCCCTTTCTCCGCAACCTCGCCAACATCTGTCATTTCCTGACTTGTTGATTTTAGCCATTCTGACTGGTGTAAGGTGGTATCTCGCTGTGGTTTTAATTTGTATTTCTCTGATGCCGAGTGATGTTGAGCACTTTCTCATGTGTCTGTTGGCCATTTGGATGTCTTCTTTGGAGAAATGTCTGTTCATGTCTTCTGCCCATTTCTTGACTGGGTTATTTGTTTTATGGGTGTTGAGTTTGAGAAGCTCTTTATAGATTTTGGATACTAGCCCTTTATCTGATATGTCATTTGCAAATATCTTCTCCCATTCTGTCAGTTGTCTTTTGGTTTTGTTGACTGTTTCCTTTGCTGTGCAAAAGCTTTTAATCTTGATGAAGTCCCAGTAGTTCATTTTTACCCTTGCTTCCCTTGCCTTTGGTGATGTTCCTAGGAAGGAGTTGATGCGGTTGAGGTCGAAGAGGTTGCTGCCTGTGTTCTCCTCGAGGATTTTGATGGATTCCTTTCTCACATTGAGGTCTTTCATCCATTTTGAGTCTATTTTTGTGTGCGGTGTCAGGAAATGATCCAGTTTCATTTTTCTGCATGTGGCTGACCAGTTTTCCCAACACCATTTGTTGAAGAGACTGTCTTTTTCCCACTGGACATTCTTTCCTGCTTTGTCGAAGATTAGTTGACCATAGAGTTGAGGGTCCATTTTTGGGTTCTCTATTCTGTTCCACTGGTCTATGTGTCTGTTTTTGTGCCAGTACCATACTGTCTTGATGATGACGGCTTTGTAATAGAGCTTGAAATCTGGAATTGTGATGCCGCCAACTTTGCTTTTTTTTTTCAACATTCCTTTGGCTATTCGGGGTCTTTTCTGGTTCCATATAAATTTTAGGATTATTTGTTCCATTTCTTTGAAATAAATTGCTGGTATTTTGATGGGGATTGCATTAAATGTGTAGATTGCTCTAGGTAGCATAGACATTTTCACAATATTTATTCTACCCATCCATGAGCATGGAATGTTTTTCCACTTCTTTGTGTCTTCCTCAATTTCTTTCATGAGTACTTTATAGTTCTCTGAATACAGATTCTATGCCTCTTTGGTTAGGTTTATTCCTAGGTATCTTATGGTTTTCGGTGCAATTATAAATGGGATTGACTCTTTCATTTATCTTTCTTCTGTTTTGTTGTTGGTATATAGAAATGCAACTGATTTCTGTGCATTGATTTTATATCCTGACACTTGACTGAATTCCTGTATGAGTGCTAGCAGTTTTGGAGTGGAGTCCTTTGGGTTTTCCACATAAAGTATCATATCATCTGCAAAGAGTGAGAGTTTGACCTCTTCCTTGCCGATTTGGATGCCTTTTATTTCTTTTTGTTGTCTGATTGCTGAGGCTAGGACTTCTAGTACTATGTTGAATAGCAGTGGTGATAGTGGACAGCCTTGCCGTGTTCCTGACTTTAGGGGAAAAGCTCTCAGTTTTTCTCCATTGAGAATGATATTCGCTGTGGGTTTTTCGTAGATGGCTTTGATGATATTGAGGTATGTACCCTCTATGCCTACACTATGAAGAGTTTTGATTAAGAAAGGGTGCTGTACTTTGTCAAATGCTTTTTCAGCATCTATTGAGAGGATCATATGGTTCTTGTTCTTTCTTTTATTAATGTCTTGTATCACATTGATTGATTTGCGAATGTTAAACCAACCTTGCATCCCAGGAATAAATCCCACTTGGTCGTGGTGAATAATCCTTTTTATGTGCTGCTGGATCCTATTGGCTAGTATTTTGTTGAGGATTTTTGCATCCGTATTCATCAAAGATATTGGTCTGTAATTCTCCTTCTTGATGGGGTCTTTGCCTGGTTTGGGGATCAAGGTAATGCTGGCCTCATAAAAGGAGTTTGGAAGTTTTCCTTCCAATTCTATTTTTTGGAACAGTTTCAGGAGAATAGGTATTAATTCTTCTTTAAATGTTTGGTAGAATTCCCCTGGGAAGCCGTCTGGCCCTGGGCTCTTGTTCGTTGGGAGATTTTTGATGACTGCTTCAATCTCCTTACTGGTGATGGGTCTATTCAGGTCTTCAGTTTCTTCCTGGTTCAGTTTTGGTAGTTTATATTTCTCTAAGAATGCATCCATTTCTTCCAGATTGTCAAATTTGCTGGTGTAGAGTTGCTCATAATATGTTCTTAGAATTGTTTGTATTTCTTTGGTGTTGGTTGTGATCTCTCCTCTTTCATTCATGATTTTATTAATTTGAGTCCTTTCTCTTTTCTTTTGGATAAGTCTGGCCAGGGGTTTATCAATCTTATTAATTCTTTCAAAGAACCAGCTCCTAGTTTCATTGATTTGTTCCACTGTTCTTTTGGTTTCTATTTCATTGATTTCTGCTCTGATCTTTATGATTTCTCTTCTCCTGTTGGGTGTAGGCTTTCTTTGCTGTTCTTTCTCTAGCTTTTGTAGGTGTAGAGTTAGGTTGTGTACTTGAGACCTTTCTTGTTTCTTGAGAAAGGCTTGTATTGCTATATACTTTCCTCTTAGGACTGCTTTTGCTGTGTCCCAAAGATTTTGAACAGTTGTGTTTTCATTTTCATTTGTTTCCATGAATTTTTTTAATTCTTCTTTAATTTCCTGGTTGACCCATTCATTCTTGAGTAGGGTGTTCTTCAGCCTCCATGTATTTGAGGTCTTTCCAACTTTCCTTTTGTGGTTGAGTTCTAGTTTCAGAGCATTATGGTCTGAAAATATGCAGGGAATGATCCCAATCTTTTGGTACCTGTTGAGACCTGATTTGTGACCCAGAATATGGTCTATTCTGGAGAATGTTCCATGTGCACTGGAGAAGAATGTGTATTCTGTTGTTTTGGGATGGAATGTTCTGAATATATCTGTGATGTCCAACTGGTCCAGGGTGTCATTTAAAGCCTTTATTTCCTTGTTGATCTTTTGCTTTGATGATCTGTCCATTTCAGTAAGGGGGGTGTTCAAGTCCCCTACTAATATTGTATTCTTGTCAATGTGTTTCTTTGATTTTGTTATTAATTGGTTTATATAATTGGCTGCTCCCATGTTAGGGGCATAGATATTTATGATTGTTAGATCTTCTTGTTGGACAGATCCTTTTAGTATGATATAGTGTCCTTCTTCATCTCTTATGATATTCTTTGCCTTAAAGTCTAGTTTATCTGATATAAGGATTGCCACTCCAGCTTTCTTTTGCTGTCCATTGGCATGGTAAATTGTTTTCCATCCCCTCACTTTAAATCTGGAGGTGTCTTTGCGTGTAAGATGAGTTTCTTGTAGACAGCATATCGATGGGTCTTGTTTTTTTATCCATTCTGATACCCTGTGTCTTTTAGTTGGGGCATTTAGTCCATTTACATTCAGAGTAACTATTGAGAGATATACATTTAGAGCCATTGTATTGCCTGTAAGGTGACTGTTACTGTATATTGTGTTTCTTCCTTTCTGGTCTATGTTTCTTTTAGGTTCTCTTTGCTTAGAGGACCCCTTTCAATATTTCCTGTAGGGCTGGCTTGGTGTTTGCAAATTCCTTGAGTTTTTGTTTGTCCTGGAAGATTTTTATCTCTCCTTCTATTTTCAGTGAGAGCCTAGCTGGATATAGTATTCTTGGCTGCAGATTTTTCTCGTTTAGTGCTCTGAATACATCATGCCAGCTCTTTCTGGCCTGCCAGGTCTCTGTGGATAGGTCTGCTGACAATCTAATATTTCTACCATTGTATGTTATAGACCTCTTGTCCCGAGCTGCTTTCAGGATTTTCTCTTTGTCACTAAGACTTGTAAGTTTTACTATTAGATGACGGGGTGTGGACCTATTTTTATTAATTTTGAGGGGGGTTCTCTGTGCCTCCTGGATTTTGATGCTTGTTCCCTTTGCCAGATTAGGGAAATTCTGTATTAAGATCTGCTCCAATATACCTTCTGGCCCTCTCTCAATCTCGTCCTCTTCTGGGATCCCAATTATTCTAATATTGTTTCGTCTTATGGTATCACTTATCTCTCGAATTCTCTCCTCATGGTCCAGTAGTTGTTTGTCTCTCTTTTCATCCTCTTCTTTTTTCTCTGACATTTTGTCTTCTAGATCACTACTTCTATCTTCTTCTTCATTTATCCTAGCAGTAAGAGCCTCCATTTTCAATTGCACCTCATTAATAGCTTTTTTGATTTCAGCTTGGTTAGATTTTAGTTCTTTTATTTCTCCAGAAAGGTCTTTTATTTCTTTAGAGACAGCTTCTCTATTTTCTTCCGTTTTTTTTTCAAGCCCAGCCAGCACCTTAAGAATCGTCATTCTGAACTCTAGTTCTGTCATATTACTAATGTGCGCATTGATTAGGTCCCTAGCCATCATTACTGGCTCTTGTTCTTTTTTTGTGTGTTGATTTTTTCCACCTTGTCCTTTTATGCAGATAGGAATAGATGGATGAGAGAACTAAATACTAAAGGGTAGCAATGACCCCAGAGAAATATACACTAACCTACTCAGAAGAGACCTGGAACTGGGGAGAAATGTAAGAGGGGAAAAAAAACCAAAACCAAAACCAAAGAAACAAAAAAACCCAAAAACACAAAATCATACAAAAACAAAACAAACAAAAATGAATAAAACAAAATTGTATATCTATATTATCTATTTCTGTTTCTATATCTATGTCTGTCTATGACTCTATCTCTATCTCTATCTCTATCTCTATCTATCTATATCTGTTAGATTGGTGATTTTACAGACCCTATAAGTATCCAAAAAAATAAGGTTAAAAACAATGAAGGGATAAAATATGATTATAACAATGAAAATTTTAAAAAAGAATAAAAAGCATTGATATGATTTAAGAGTTACAAACGTTAAAATAGGAAAAGGGAAAAATTTTAAAAGAAAAAAGTAAGAAAAAAACTCAAAGAAAAAAAATTCAATGAATTTAACTTTGAACGACTGAAGAATCATGGGGGGAAAGCCATGAATTGTCTCCGTTGCTTTTCTGTAGTTCTGGAGTTCTGCAATGCTTAGCAATCTTGAACTTGACTTTGCCCGGATGTTTTTTTACCCCCCCCTTGGTCTTCTGGGGGAGGGGCCTGTTGTTGTGATTCTCAAGTGTCTCTCCCTGAGGCGGATTCCCACCGCCCTCGCCAGGGGCCAGGCTAAGTAATCAGCTCGGGTTCGCTCTTGGAGCTTTTGTTCCCTGAAGGTTTTCCGTATCTCGTTGGAGGACGGGACTGAAAATGGGGGCTACCAGTCTCTGACCCAGAGGAGCCAGAGAGCCTGGGGCCTCAGTCCTCAGTGCACCTCAGAGAAAAGCAGTCCCTCCCATCTCCTGGTCTCTGGCCGCTCTCCGAGCTCACCTGGCCTGTGACCGAGTGTCTCTATCTCTGGCATGGCCCCGTTTAGAATCTCCAAACCCGGCAGATTCCTGCAGCCGTTCCCGCACCGCTCCTCCCGGAGGAGGAAGGAGGGGGTCTCTCCGGGTCTGCCTCTCGTGGTGTCCCTGCTCACAGATCTGTGGCCCGGCTGCACTTCAGATCACAGCCCAAGGTAACCCCAAGCTGAGAGACACCTCAGCT